>JAQFZW010003319.1:0-13371 GCA_034687055.1 Heteromurus nitidus
CTGCAAACTTAACCTGGCTATTACCTGGAGGAATGACTAAAAATGTTGTCTATAAAAAAGCTATTGAATGAATAAAACCATCTATTCATTTTTATTCAAGTTTTTATTTGTAATCATAAGATTTAATGCTGGAGGAGTCTGTGCTGATAATAATTCATGCTACCCCCGTACGGATGTCGGGTACCCGTGGCTAGTAATGATATAATTTTCTAACCAATTTTGTGCATAAATAAGATGAAGTGATATCCCCTTCTTGATTCATTTGAAGAAACAAAATTTCTGAATTATCCCACAAGCAGCAAGCTTGGCACCACACACCAACATATCACATTTTTTATTTCTTTTTATTCGCCCGTTCGCCCCTTTCCTCCTTTTGTGAAATAAGGAAGGTGACAATGTTTTGATGAAGATGTGATATGATAGGAGGACTGATGCGGTGATGATAACTAAAGAAAAGAATAATATGAGGAGAAAAGTGCTTACACTTTCTTTCTTACATTACAGATATGAAGATATCATACTGGGACTATACGTATTGTGAGAAGATCTATCTCCCATTCTTTTCTTTTCCTTCTGCATATCCGATCATTCTCCGAGAGTACACCACACATACACACAATCAAAATGATGGATTTGAATCTGATACTTGATACATCTCCTTTCATATAACGTTTCATTGGAAAAATTGCAAATACTACGGAGAGGACATCCGCACTCCGCACAATTGTACACTACGCATCCAAATATCTGATGTGTATTTTTTCTGAGTCTGTATGTGTCTGTGCGAATCTCTTTCTTCCCATCGTCCATAATAAAATTTCCACATTATATTTCCACTCTTCATTCTCTCCCCCCAAATGCCGGAAATGGGGAGGGCGCTAGGCTAGAGAGGGGAGAAAATGAAAGCTTTGAGAGAGAGCTGAATTGAAGAAAGGAAAATCCACAAGAAAATCCAAAGTTGAGAAGGCTTCACTTCATTACTTCATTGTTACACTTTTTTGCTGGCATTACCACCACCACAGATCCAGGGAAAAAGCTTGTCTTGTGATGTGTCTTCATCATCTTCCTTTCCAATAAAAAAAGAGAAAAAAGTCTCAAGGAGAATTCCAGATCCTCATCTCATTGCAGATTTTTCTTCTTTACACTTGTGTTCTTCTGTGGACTTGCGACTTCAAATACAAATTTGTGGCGTTGGTGCAGCAGACTTTGGTGGGTGAGGGAGTCTCCTTTTAAACGAAATTTGGAACAGTTCTATAAACAACCATTTACAATGGATGTCATCGTTTTAGGGATGCCATAATATACATGCACATGTGCCCCTTTTTTATCACTTTCACACAAAACCAAACGATTCTAGTATTATTATCATTGCTACTGATTGTGATTACTTTTCTCCGCATTGCATCTTTGGAAGCTCGAAGTTTTGCTTGGTCATCATTTTTTGTTTAACAATTCTGCTTTAGCGGCTTTAGCCCCGGAAAAATGTATGTCGTCGGGTGGCTTATTTCGGTCAGTCAGGCTCACCCAGAGTGAGACTAAACAGGAAATGATAAACACTTTGAGAAATCTCTGCTCTGGGGCGAACTGATACCAGAAAGTTAGAGAAAGCTTCGTAAAAATAAGGTGAAAGTCGTAATATTTCATTTGATATGAAAGATGCGTTTACGTATAAAATATAACTTGATATGCATACATGTACATATTTGGGTGTACGCTTTCTCCAAGTATAAAAGGAGAAGAAGGAAAACTTTTTTTTACAAACTTGGGTTCCTTTGAATATCTAAGATTTTCTTTGGAACATCTGGAAGAGGAAGCTGCAATCACATAAAAAACTGATGAAGCATACGACTTTTTTCTTTGAATTTGAGATATTCTTGTTTATTGTAACAGTTACTCGCTTTGATCACTCATTTGTAAACATCTGTAAGGGGGCAAATAAGTTTAATGCGTATAATGCATATGTGTATGTATGCATATATGTAGCAGAGAATGAATCAATGAAAAATCAAATCTCTACAAAAAATTATTCATGATTTTTACAAGGTTGACTACTCCGTTGTTACATGCGTGCGGGAAAGTGAAAGACAGACAAACTTGATTCTGAGTTATTTTGAAGACTGGCATGATTATTCATTTTCCATGTGTTTACAAAAATTATAAAATGGCGAGAGAATTAAATACAAAATTTGGTGAATGGCGAAGGAAATGTAGGGAGACTTACCGTGAAACATTTTATGAAACTAAACAAAACTAGACTATTGTCGCTAATCAATAATTACAAAGTACAAAGACTCTACAAGATTTTTGTCGGCTTTCCCCTCAAATGAAATTTTTTACTATGCACAACGCGTAGGAGTAGTATAGCTTCTTCACTTCAAGAGCTTTATTATTGTATAGCTTTTTTTCCACAAAAACCAGCTTTAGTCAGTCTTGTTCAAGACAAAAAATATGAAAAGCTCAAAAGCTTCTTCACCAGCGTTGAAAATCGTCTTTTCACTACTCCATTCTCCTTTATTTTCTCGAGGAAAATCAGCAAAGCACAAAACGGAACCGAGACGGAGAGGACAAAGACACTGACGATGAGATACAAGAAGACTCTCCCCTCTCTCAAAAAGGGAAAAGCAAACGATAGACACAAGACAAACATACACGGCTCATTATAAAAACGTAGCTCGTCGCATCCATCCACATCATCGCATCGTAGTCGAGAGATTCCAGTTTTGCGCTGTTGTGTGATCCGATCAATAATTACAAGAAAATACGTAACATGGTTGTTTTTGAAGATACAAAAACAACACTCCTCTCGTCTGTTGATCAGCTATTTTCTTCTCAGAACTCAAGTTAGCTTCTTCTTTCTCCTTCCATCCTCCCGGACAAAATCCAATTTATTTTAATTATTATGTATTTCCGCAACAAAACAGAGTTCATTAACGCTTCATTAATGATTTCAAGAGATTCCCACTGGCATACATGCAGCTCCTTTTTTGCCGTTCAGCAGCGCATCTCATCGGCTAAAGCTAAAGCGACCCAAAATAAAGCGTCAAAAGAATTCTAGGGAACAACAACATCCAGCGCAGCACAATATTTAATTCGCAATTTCATTTCCAACACATTTTCTTATTACCATTCAAAACCTTTTTTGCTTTCACCAAGAAAAAAATCTCTTTTCACCTTTTCTTAAATAAAGTTGGGGGCGTCATTATAGCATCATCGGCCCCGGGATGATCATGAATCATGATTATGATTCACATCATAAACCATCTTCTCTATCAGCACATCCTTTCAAATCATTAAATGCCCCAGTAAAGGATCTCCCTCGCTGTGACTATATGACTACGATTATGATGATACTTTTCCTACTTTCTGATAAAATATACATAATCCGCCGATATGCATTATTACATTAGGAGTCGGAGTAGTAACGAAAGATGAAAAATCCTTCCTAATCTTTTCCTCTCGTCAACTAACTTCCTCTCCTCTCCTCACAAAAGGTAATAAAACTCTCTGCATTCTTTATCAAATAATATTATAACGTCTTTCTAATTTTCATACTTGCACGTACTATACACACCGTACTCTTCAGACGTTACAGGGAAAGGTGAAAAGGAGAGGACGTTAGCCAAATTCATTTCTCAAAATCCAGAGTAAAATACTACACTGACGAAGGTTACCTTTTGTGATTATAGATACATACCAAAAAAGGCTATTACTCATTCATGTCACTTCCTCTCGATTTTTAACGGCTTTACCTTCTCCCTACAAAAGGTGGTCTTGTCTTGTGTGTGTAGATATAATCGTGACTTGGAAAAAAGGACAGCAAAAAGAAAAAAAGGAAGGCGCGCACTCACTCTCTCTCTCTCTGATGGAAATAATATGGTGATGACGATGACGCGATGACGATGATCCGTCTAGATCAGGTCATACGTGCGTACCACCAAAAAGCGAAGACTTTTCAAGACTGAAGGTGTCGCATGCCGACATATGGCTATATATAAGAAATCACTCCCTATATGCCCCTATAAAACTTTCTCTGTTGACTTTTTTCCCTGACTCCAGTTACTCCAATCCAAATATTTTCTTTTCCCCAGTCACAGTCGTTGAGCCAGATTGGAAGTGAAGAGTGAGAGAGTGAGAAGCGTGTGGAGGGGAGAAATTATGTAGGAAAACATGGGGAAAGATTCCACTTTGTTTTTATAGGGATTAGTATGATGACATGATAGAAGGGTTCATACTTATGTTATGATGAGAGACTTGTCTTGTCTTTCATGACACGACTCAAGACGTACTCATCGTATTATTTCTTTTTTATGTTCTCTTG
Source organism: Heteromurus nitidus (assembly GCA_034687055.1). Classification (NCBI taxonomy): domain Eukaryota; kingdom Metazoa; phylum Arthropoda; class Collembola; order Entomobryomorpha; family Entomobryidae; genus Heteromurus; species Heteromurus nitidus. The sequence goes on from JAQFZW010003319.1 coordinate 4,319, forward strand.
TGGCTTTTTTTACAAATCTTCCTCTAAGCTTATGTGTGTGTACTTATATGCTCTCAAATTCATTCACTTGACTGCACTCGAATCTTGTTAAATAAATGTTATGATGATCGATGATCTGGTGAATGAGTGTCGATAAATCATGTTCATCCTCATTTTAGTAGCTCAAGGCTTCCATCCCCTGTGGAGAGGATATAATAAATATGGAGAAAATAGCGGAAGTGAAAATAAAATCCCATATGTGTGCTGTTTTTTTTGTACAGGTTCGGGTGCATTTACAAAGGATCATAGAGACTACATTGCAATGGTTAATTAACAAGTGAAAGTCGATCCTTTTTCACCTTTATTCGATGCACTATATAGTCGGTCCTACCAGCTTTTTCGGTCATCTTGCATCAGCTTTTCCTTATGTTTTATCCGTGTGGATCTGTGAGCGAAAGAGTAAAAAAACGAAGCTAACTAGTGCACAGCATGAGTGCAGCACGCACTCGGTGTGTGCTTCAAAGTAAAATGAGATTTTCACAAGGATAGATATATTTTCCATCTCTTCTAGCAGACTGCTGCTGCATCTCATGCTTTCGCAGTTCAGTGCGGATTTACTTCTCGTCTTGTTGCGACTGGGTTGGGAGCAGCTCGATAAAATCACACAGAGTCTTGTTGTAAATGGAACTTTACAAGCACTGGAAATGGGTTCGTAATTGTTTGTAAGTAGCACTAAAATGACAATATTTTGAGCTGAATTGTGTGGTTGTAATTTTTAATAAGTTGGAACAAGTACAGCGAATCATACTTAACAAATCAGTGCTGATATCAAATTGTGTTCTGGTGTAAGCGTGACTGTTCTCAAAATAATTTTATTTCCAATAATTACAACAATGTTTGACATAACGTGTCAGTATATTACTTTTTAAGAAACGCGTAAGCAATATAGATGTTTGTAAAAAAGCGGACATGCCGACAGGACATCCAAAAAATTCGTAAGCATATTTAATGACTTTTCTTAACCGTTCAAAACAGTTGGTACATATATATCCTTGTTATTTTTGCATACAAAATTCCTTTCCAACATAAATTTTTGCATTACGATCGCAGACTATTTGCTGTGTGGATTAGGTCGAGTATACTGCCGACGTTCTATGCAAAAACATTCGTACATAATGTGAATTCGACGACGTGGTTAAAACAGAATATTATGACAATTTATGTATATATTTACTAAATGGATCGAATTTTAATTGAGATTTATGGTATCAGTTTAATAACTTTTGCTTCTCCTATCAAATCTAGGAATATATTTGCAATGTGGAAAGTGGGAATTGTGGGCTTTGAAATGAAATGAAACAAATCAAAATGTGGATATTAAACGTGTTTCTGCGTTGATGTTGATCTTTTCTGACTCTTAGCATATACTTAATCATTACTGTCTGATATTCCTTGACCATACGGAATGATTAATTTGTTCAACTCATTCGAAATGGAACTTTCCCCGATCATTTTGAGCTAGTCGGCTTATTTTCTACAGCCGGGATCGGATTCTGGTAGGCCAAATTCAGATCATGACAGTGATTATAAAACAGTAAAAGTGCAACTTCTCACTCTAAATGATGTGAAAGTAATCCCATTTCAAGTAAAGCTTATCGCAGTACACACTGCGGATAGTATGATGATGATGATGAGTTTCTGTATTTGTTTTCAACTCTAAATCTCATTATTCTCATAGTTTGTTGTTTGTTTAGTCCTTTTATTTTGTTACGAGTTAGAACATTTGCCAGCTATCCAGCACAGGAATCGGCGAAAGTTCAAAATCAAGAATAAATTATTACATTCATTTCTTGTTTTTAGTTTACAAAATCTACAACTATTATCGAATGGATAAAGTGTCCAATAATTCTGTTCCTTCCAAAAAGGACACTTATGTTTCCTATTTTGTAACGACGCAGATATGTACGTGCATATTATTCGATTCGCTAAATTGTTACCTTTTCTTCAAGTTGTGAACGTGCCGCGCGTGGAGATTTGCTTAACTAGCCGTATCGTAAAACATAAGGGAAACACATTTATCATTGCATCTGTCAGACACACGACTTCATTTAGGCTACTCTACGCCATCATCACCCAAGTGAAAGCAACCTGAATTAAATTGCATTTTGAGTTTTCGAAGCTATAAACATTTTCAGAAATGGATCATACCAAACTAATCTTCATTCTGTAATTATGCCAAAGACGAACTTTCCAAAATAACTTTTCCTGAATTAAAAGTTGAAAATGAAACCATGAATAATTTTTCTTTCCAATTTCCTTTCAAGACTACTTAAATAACATTAGTCGATCTGAACCTGTTGAGCTGAAGGAATACAAATCCCTTCAGGGGCATTCTGATAAAAATCAAACTGTGAACTGAACTCATTAAAAATAAACTGCAAATTGCAATTCATCCTTAAAATCTCCAGTGATTTTCTTTCTCTCTTGCTCCAATTTCAGTGTCAACTCAGCAAAAGGGAAAATTTGACCTGAAACTGGAAGGAAACCAAAATCAAGACAATATCCGCTTGGCTTGCATTCCAGCAAAAAAAATCCACTGCATCCTTCGTTTCGCCTCTAACTGAGCAGTAATCTGGATGAGAAACCGAATTGACCACACACACACACATACTTAACTACCTATACCAATATATACCCACCAAAACCCTTATCATTGGCTAACCAATCTATTCTCCAGACATAAACCAGAGAATTCCACCCAAGAGAAAGTTGACTTTTTACAAATATTTACACTGCAATAGCCTCACACACACACCCCACAAGTACATTTTATATATCGACAGAATATAAACGTATACCCAACGGAGAGAATGAGAAGATCGAAAGGAGAAAAGTGACCAGCAGCAGAACGAAATCCCACAAGCCAACCTATAAAACCAGCATCCATCTTCCTCTTGTAAAATCAATGAAGCTGAAGAAGATGTATGTTTCTCAAGTGTAACTAGTCCTACTACAAATGTATCTATTCTAACACACATGAACACCACATTCCTTTGGACGAATGTAGACGTATGTGTACAACACATTTATCTGTTACAAGTTGTTACATCAGTCGATCCGATTTCACCTTCCTTCTTTCATCCTCCTTCCAGCAGAAGACTTTGACTGCACACGCCAAGCCAACATTCACATCTTTGTTTGCACAGTGAAGTGAACCAAGAACACAATAAAAAAGTGAAGGAGAGAAGAAGAAGAGAAAAAAAATACTTTTTGTCCTTATTCCACTGGCTCATTTTCCCCCTTCATTCAAAGAATATCTCGTCCCCGACACAAAAAAAGGAGAAGAAGAAGTTTCTTTTTTGTGCGACACAATCCATATCTTTGGTTTCGGTTCCACTTTCTCCTGACTGAAAAAGATATTACATTGGATTAGGTTCACGTGTGAAGAAAGAGAATAATATATGGTGTTGGTGGTGCTCCGATCTAAACCAACTATATACCTTTCATCAATAGCTTTTATACGAGCAATAATAGTAATCATCCACTTGAAATCCGACAACTTTTCAACAAGTCCCAAAGTCCCAATAATCAACATCGAGTAAATCCCCATTTTTTCCCCTTCCTTCCAGCCTTCGCCTTTGCTGCAGCAGCCAGCCGTCTTCCTCGTAATCATCATCTAACCTTCGAGTTCAGAGGGAATGAGCAATAACCAAAGCTTCAGCTTGTGGAAGATTGTTATTGGGAACAAATAGCAAATGAAATCGTAGTCGACAATGTGGGCGAGCGGAAAAGACTTCTCGATGCACCGGTCCACATTACAGATTCCCATTCTCAAATAAAAGCAAGGGTTAGACACTGGACACTGGACTGGACAGCGGAGCTATACAAAAAATCTAACGACATTAGTTGATCAAGTTGAGTCAAGGTTGGTTAAACATCGCCAAATAAATAGTGCAGTGGACCTATGCGTGGTGATGCTCAACGCAGGTCTCGAAGTTCAGCAGCTTTGCAATTTCCAATCATGATTTACAATGTTAATAACCTATCGAAAGTGACGAACACACGAAAGCGAACTAGTGGAAATGACATTAACTAATACGGCCATATACTACTACCCGTTCACGTAATTTATGACTGCTGGAGTTTGGAAGTACAGGTAAGTTTCATGCTTGTCGTATCTTTAAAAATTATTATCCGGCCAACTTCTCGATTTTACGAGAGTTTTCCTGGCTGTATCATACGAGTTATTGAAAGGCGCATTGATTGAGGGTAAGGGTAATTGCACATATTTATATATACCCTTCGGTTTCATTTAGTCGTCTGACCGGAGCTTGTTGCCCGACAGCAACTAACGCAAACAATGAAAGTGGGAGAAAGAATGAGCGCTCTTTCATTTACATGAAAGAGTGAAATTATATTGGCATGTAGTCTGCTGACGTCTGCAGCTGATTCTGATTATGAGTCGCCGCTTGACCATTGACCAAACCACCCACTCATATGCTAATATTCTTGTATTGAAATCTCTACATCTCTTCACGTCCCCCCTCGCGGATGAAGTCAACCGAGCAGAGTCAAATATTCCCCTCGAAACTCGAAAGCTGATTCCTGATCAGGAACTAAACACAGAAAAATGTGAAGCCTTCCGTAAATGTTTGGCGTGTATGAGGCTGCATTTTTTATACACAAATATTCCACCTTGTATTTTCTACTTGATCACTTTCATTGTCTGGAATGAATTCCTGTGTGTAGCTTGTTTCTTTGTATACGTGCCACCGGCAAATACCGGCTCCTCTCTCTCGCTGGAGTGAAGTCTAACACTCAAAAAGTAAATAAAATGAAGTGAAAAGGCCTTTTGTTAGCTACTCACTTACTTTCTCTTCATCTTCACAGCATTCTCTCAGAAGCAAAAAAGAAATACCCTTCATTTCCTCTTCTCTCTCCACTCCTTCTTATTACCTTTCTCCGTCGGTCAGCCGACTGTGTGGACTTTCACGAACATAAAAGAGGAAAAAGCGGAAGGAGATGATGATGAGGACGGAGGAGGAGGAATAAAAAGAGAAGATCACAAACCAGAAATCCCCCTACTTTCTCCAAGCTGGATGGTGAGTCTTGGGAAAGCTTAAAGACACCCGATTGTATTCTTTACTTTTTTTCGGCGGAGGAGACGGGGTTCTCCCTTGCGACTTGTGTGGAGAGATGTGTTGGTCTCGCTCTGCTCAGCCTGCTTCTTGTCTCGTACTTCTTTTTTATTTTTCCGCTGAGATACTAGGAAGTATAGCTATTTTGTGCTTGAGAAGCGTGGCAAATCAACTAAGGAGCAAAGTTTATAATATACCTTCGAGCTAAAAGCGTAAGAGAGATATAAGGTGTCTCTCGAAACGAGTCTGACTTGAAGAATGTATGATAATGTGAATATTTGTTTGAATTGTTCGTTGCTGCTTCAGGAGTATATATAAAAATTCTGAAAAAATTTCCAACATAATGATAACCTGACTGACAAAGTCGACTCAAAGCCATATATACACTTCAGAGTTCAGGTACACGTACTTTCGTACTCCTGTGGCATGACATTTGACTGTCTGATGAAACAAAGGGAAGCTGGTTATAGATTCTTATCAATACATTTTTGGTCAAGATAAAAGAGGTTTTGGCCAGAGATATGAGTTTTGTCTTTGAAGCAATTTTTACACACCAAAATGCATGGAACATGGAATACAAGACAAGGTCTCTCCTACGACAAAGGGAGCTATTATTACTTACATCCCAGTGTGATATGGACATAGACACACCGCACCAAGAATGAACTCACTCAGCGTATTTCTGTTGTGTGACAAAAAAGTTCCCATTTTTATATGAAGTTTTTGACTATAAAGCCAAGCACAAAACAGCTCAGTTGTAATAAAAAATAATTTCTCATGTGGTTTCTTAGAATTCTTATTGCACTCTGTCATAAGGTTCAAAGTCGAACCATTCAGGTCCCGATGGCATTTGACAACCAATTCGCAGAATAATTAAGTTAAGAATAATCGTTTACAAATATCGAACGTTCTCAGTATTTTACTGGAAAGGATTTTGCAGTAACATGCTCAATATATTGGCTGATAATTCCATATCAAATCTAAATTTCGTACATTGGTTACTATCTTTTTCTTCTGTTGGAATTATTTCGATTGAAAATTATGCCTAAATTAGAAAACTCTGCAAGAAACAAGGGTGATCTTGACATATCAAAATCAGGGTGTGATAAAGTGCGAGACAATGGTTCTGAAACGTCACAGGAAAAGCGTTTAATAGAAGAGAAGGTAGGTTAACAAACCAACAAACAACCAAAAAATATCAATTTTCATAATTTCATCGTCGACAAGTTGATAACCATTCATAATTAACTATTTTGTTCAGAGCTCTTGCTCAAAAGCGTATTCCTCGAAGTACAGCCACGGATCTTCAGCGGGTATGATCGTCGGCTTACCTCAAACATGGCCAGTGCTCACTCCAGCACCGTACTTCTCTCCCACGTTAACAACTGGAAACGGGAATACTTCTCCATTCCCAAAACATGGAAATGGAACTTTAGGAGGCAATAAGCGCCTTTCTCCTATTCCTCCACATTGTAGACCCCTTCATCCATCGCAAACTATGACTCGCTATCCTTCAAAGGGAACCATTCCATCCGTTCGTAATAAACCAGCACCTATTCCAGAAGTCACCATTCCACGCTTGTTTTCTGTCAATGGGAAAACCAAGCTGGAATTTAAGGAGCAAATCGACCACTTCATTGACGGTCTACGAGTCGAGCCAGGAAGTAGCGAAATGTCAGCACGCGCAGCTGCTCAATTGACGAACCAGATTTTCATTGACAATAATGAGCTTCTTTACATTCTCGTCACAGATGTAGCCTCTTACCCAATATCCTCTCCGAAGCAGTTGTGGCAGGAGGAGGAGGGGGTGGGGGAGACCGAGCAAGAGGAGATGAGCGCATTGATTGACAATGGAAAGAAGATGGTGGCCTTCAACTGTTTGTTCAATGTGGGAGCGGAGATATTCGTCTTGTTCCTCTTTTCCCCGACAGACATTGTCTTCAACGTGGAGACTAATTTCTCTGAGAGGAACCACCAAGTTGCGAGCATCTTCTTTCACGGGATTAGTCGCGTGTCGATGAGTCAATGTCAGCATCCAAGACGAATTACCATTCACTTCTTGGGAGACCATGAAGATGCCAAGTAAATCTTGCGTTCAAATCTAAGACGGCAGGAATATACAAATACTAAATACCAACATAGCATTAATTATTATTATTTCTATATTCATATTCCTCACTGTCATGTGTAATTTGTAAAGGATTTTTAAATAAAACAACAAAGCTTAGATGAACCTGTGCCAGGTCTGTGCCCCGTGCAATATCCATAAATCCATAATCCATCAAAATGACTAGTTTCTACTATGAAGTATCTACGAGAGCCATAATGGACACATCCTTATGAAATTTTGAAGGGATTGATAACATCAATCAAATTTTTAAGCATGAAGCACTGTTTCTGCTAAAAATGCAAGAATTATTTCAGGGATGCCTTCATAATCCAAGAGGGCGAAATAAATATTTGATAGTAGCGATCTTAGTTTTAATCAAATCAAGCTTCTTTTGGCATTCACAACGAAGTATGAAAAATATGCAAGAAGTATACGATTTCAGAAATGTGAAAACTAAATGAGTTTTACCAGTTAAACGAATGTCATTCAAGTTACAGGAAAAACTATTATTCGTGATCATGATTCGATGATAATGTACAAGGTTATTTTCTTAAATGAGGATCGATTGGCAAGCCAGCAGCCATTTTTGATTTGAGTTTTAAACAAGTATTATTTTATTCGTTGGACTTGGACGACGAGATCAACACAACTCTTCGGCGTTTAAAAGTACTGTTTGAATAGATTGAATAATGTAATTTGATTCGGTAAACGAGCTTATTCGTACCGTAATTCAGCTAGTATTTATATTAACTCTGTAATCCCCTGTCCGTGTTTAGAAAAATAGTCAGACTTCACCCTTCAATATTCCTCTTTTGTAAAAAAAATCATAAATTTTCAAAAAGAATCATAAAGAATGATTTCGCCATTACTGCAGCAAGCCCTAAGGGTCAGTCAATTCGTAACAGATAAAGTCTACCGATGTCGGGCATCTTTGTATTGGGACTACACTTTGGCCGAATTTCATGTAGATTCAAGCAAAATTCACTTTTGTCTCAGTAATTTCGCCAGCTTCGTCATAATCATGTGTATTGGGGCAACAAGCGGTTTATTCACAATAATCGACTTTCTTCATCATCGGAATGCGTACAGCATAATTGAAATTTTCGCTGCTCTTCAACAGGTCTGCTTCGCCATAATCGTGTCAAACGTTATCACTGTGTTGTGGGCTAATTGTAGGGAACTGGTTCTAGGGATAAATGTTATGATCAAACTGGAGGAAAAGAGTGCAAATATGGCAAGAGAAAATAGACGGATTCGTCAACATTTACAATTAGAAGGAGGTTCGATGATGGACAGTAGTGGTCACCTGGATCTTTACGGGGTCGCTGCTTACGGAATTGTCATATTTGGAGCCGTTGTTCCAGTAGTTGTGACTCTGTGTATGATATCCCATCGGTTGGACGCGCCTCATCATGTCCTACGTCACATTTATCCAGTTGAGTATCGCACCGCTTTTTCTAATCGTGTCATTCTCTTAGTCCGACTAACGGTAATTCTCGCTTGGGCTGTTGAAGGAGCAGCCGCATTCCGAATGGGAGTGCTTATCGGTATCATTTTGTTCACATTGTGTCAAAAATGTCTTCGAAGGTTGGCCTCCCAGCCATTGGACGAATGCTCACTACAAAACTTGAGAATTCTCCGTTTCGCATATGTCATCGTGAACAAGACGATCTCGCGAGCGGTGAGCGTGAGTTTGGGCATCTTCTATGTCGTCATAATTATCAGTACTTCTTTATGCATTTTGGCCTGGACTAGAGCTGCCATTTTCGTGGAGCGTTGAGCGGAGCGATTGGGTTGAATGCGCTCGCGCTCTCGCTCCGCTCACC
>JAQFZW010003320.1:0-13369 GCA_034687055.1 Heteromurus nitidus
TTGCTAATTACGCACTTCTCCTCGCTGAACTTGTTTGGTGTTATGTTTTGTTTGTCTGCGATCGGCGTGAGTTTAGCGTATTTTATGGCGGCTCATTTTCCCGCCCAAATCTACACCGAAGGTCAAAGTGCCAGCAGGAGACTACGACTTTTCAGTGTAATCGTCTTCAACAAGTTCTCCAGGAGAGATCTTATTTGGTTGAAATGCCTTCTGAAATCGGTGCCCAAAATCAAAATTCTCTTCATGTCCATCAATTTTTTGACAAAATGACTCCGATGGTGGTTCTCGATTTTTGTGTGGATAAGGTGGTGCTACTTATGTTGATGTCTTAGATGTTTGCTTTTCCATATCTTAAGAAAGAATGCATGTATTTGAAATAAGCTTACCGTGTAATTATTTTGGAAAAATCGGATCGCTAATTTATATATAAGTGTTCAGTTTTTCTCTTTAGAAATATTAATATTTGTTTACAGCCATTCAATAGTACTCATTAATTACGTAACAAGCAAGAATGTATTTAAAATGCGTATTCCCTCTATTTATTTAATCGAACACGGCCCGATCACCCATATTATTCTGAAATAAGCACAAGCAACCGTATTTTTTACCGCACGCATGCCTTACCGCCAATGGGTAATGATGGTTACAATTTGTAGAGTTAAATACGTTTATGTCAATATTAATTAGCGCTAGGAAAGGATTTGTCAATAAATATTGAAGCTGCTCAAGTTTGTAATATTTAATTTTCTTTATGACGCATCATTTAATTTGTAATTTTCCACAAAGCCAGATTACACGATCAACGAATGAATAGTCAGTGACTGAATTGGATAAATGTTGTTTCTACATTTCCGGGCATTTCTCCCAATCCTGAACAATTTCATTTTCTAAAGAAAATCCATACTTTCCCCCGAGAACTTCTCCTACAGATTGACCATTTGCTGATCTGGGTTTCTGCTCCTTGTCCACACAAGCATATACTCTCGTATGTTGTTGTGTTTATGTCGTCCCCAGCACAACTATATACTGCAAACCCCAGTTTTCGTAATCCGTGTGCAAATATACGGGTTCCATCATTTGATTTGCTCCCAAATATTTATAAGTTTTGTCGATTATGCAGATGAGATTTGATTAAAAATTGATTGGTCGAATTTGAGATTTCCAGCACACAAATCCGCACAATCTCAGGGAGGGCGTGGTGACGTGCCCCTTTTCCTGGTCTGCCTTGCAACACCAGCATGATATTGCTGGCTCTAGTGTATTTTGTTTGTTGAAATGGAATCTCACATCTGAATTCTCATTCTCGGAGACCATGTCACATAACATTCCAATTCAACGCTTAGCTTTGATGGAGCTAATCTTGACACCCACTTCAAAACTTATCAAATCAATTAAGTGACAATATAATGGCTTGGTTAAATTTTATTTCTTACATTCTTTATTACATTTATTTCTGTCGTAATTATCGACATATAAGTACAACAATTTGGTGGAAGAGTGATAATGTTTTACATTTATTCTGGACAAACGGTTTGATCTGGAGGAATTTCATTTTCTAACGAAAAGCCGTAGTTTTGGACGAGTACTTCGAGAAGCTCAATAACTTGGGGATTTGGGTTTCTCGTCTTTGTCCAGATGAGCATGCTCTCATGTCTGGTTCCGTCTTGGGATTTTGCGCAATCATACTGCATCGCCCAGTTGTCGTAGTCGGTGTGCACGTAAACCGAATTAATGGCGTGTACATCTGAAAGCAAATATTCAATGTTTTAATTAAGACGGATTTAATTAAGTACCGCAATTTTTGGTTTAACAAGTGTTGCTGCTTACAGTCACCCTCCACGAAATATATTCTCCAAATTGCTGGCTCTTCATGGTCCATCACAGCCAACGAAGTGGAGCTGAATGGTCCCTCTCCGTTGCTGTCAATCCAGCTGTTTTAATGAAGACATGTACAAGTTTATGTTTTGTTTCAGAGGATTTCAGGTTTGAAACGGAAATAATAATTTTAATCTAACGTCTCTCGTATGAAAATTTCTGGGAAACCGGGCTCCCTCCTAAAATCCGCGTCATAACAGGTAATGTTTGAAGGCCGAACATCCTCGCTGTTTCCAACAAATCGCTTGTAGCCAATCCACTTTCCCATCATCTATAAAATTTAAAAACCTTACTAAGTTTATCAAAAACAAAAGTCAAACCTGTAAATTAAATTTTTGCTCAAGCTAAACACCTACCCTTTCTACATCGAAGCCTTGAATGGGCGTTAAGGACTCGTGTCGAGTGCACGTCTCATTTGACTGCGCTCTTGATAAACCAATTAGGGCGCAGGTTAAAACGAGCGCACTTCCAAAGCCCATGATTTTCTCCATATTTTCAAAAAAAAATCAGTGAACGTGTTAACTGAGAGAATTGTGGTTGTGAATGGGATGGATGTTTAATCTGGTATGGAAATTTGACCATCAACCTTTTATTCCGAGGTTGAACCCGACTTATCTTTGATCATTCCAGAAATAAATTTCACAAAAACGTTGTGTGCTTTTTATAAGTTTTGACTGACAGAGGACAGGAGTATCAAAAGTATCAATCCATCAATTTTTACAATTTCTCATCATCGTGTTGTGTCATTTCGTGTCCTCATCATCCCAACAAATTATCAGACCAAAATAAATTCATATTTGCAGTGAATGAGTATGAAATACCTGGAATTGGCACATGTCTGGCAGATAGTAGCAGTAACAATGTTAACGACGATAAGGATATATTCTATTGACATGTTGATACCATTTTGGTTTTTCACAATTCGCATTTTCGCAGTATTAGCAATATGAAGTCATATTACTTGACATGAGTTGGCAAAAAATCTTCAAATGTCTATAAAATGCCCAGAGCTAGCCAAACGAATAATGTCAATGCCAATTTGTAAGTTAGTTGCTAGATTGGAACTGGAACACTGGAAGAAAAGTCATTATTGTTGTGCGAGAAGGACTTCCAACTTTCCTATCTGAGGAATGGAATGAGATTCGTGCCAAGACTATGATGGTGGAGTTGGAGGTGGCAGCAGTGGCTACATGTGCTTCCGAACTGGAAAGTGAAGACTTGAATAATTTATATCTTTGGTCAGCACAAGTGGCGGATGGGATGCACTTTTTACACTCTCAGCGGCTATCTTAATTTTTTAGATTAAGTAATAAAGTGAAAGTAATAATAATTATTTATAACAAATTTCTTTTCTTTTTTTGAGGTTATTCATGTCGACCTCGCTGCGAGAAACATCCTCCTCACGACCTACGAGTAAAGATTTCCGACTTTGGACTTATCCGTGAGATTTTCATGTCATGAATTCTAATTTTGTCCAGGTTACAATAATGCGAATTTTAAATTTGTGAAAATTAAATAATTAAGTATTCTTTTTCTTTAAAATTTAATGGTCTCATTCCTGCCAATTCGATGGCTCCGAAATTCTTGGATAAAGTTCCACGAGTCTCTCTCCATACGGATGTCTGGGCTTATGGCTGTCGCCTTTCTTGCTAGTCATAAAATTCCTTGGTAGCTGCACCTCATCCGAAGTCGATGGGAAATTTGCTTTCCCAATTTTTTGAAGACATATCCTGGATGTAAGACAGGATTTGATTTGAGTTTGTCTCTCACATACTTGATATCATTTGTTGACGTCCGTGTTTCAAAATATGTACAAGGAATCTTTCACAAAATTATAACAGTGTAGAACAATCAGAAAACATACCATGTCGATCTCCCTTTGCAGTTCACGTAGGAACACCATTGATGATTCAATCCTTTTTCGTAATCCCATGATCCTAACTGGCGTTTCTCATCTTCCCATGCCGAATCCACAAGCATGGGTTCAATTGAGAACTTCATCCTTTTTAGCTACCTTCGGTCACAGTAGTAATCGGCTTTTCAAGTTTCCAGTGTGTACCGGTCGTGATCCGGTCGTGATTATTGCAAAAAGCATACTGAGAGTAGCGAACGTATTTATACTTCCTTAGAGCATGCGATTTCTAGGGGAATCTTTGCCTCATGTCTTCCATAGCTTCTCACCTTGTCTCTTGAGAAAATGTAGCCGAATCTGTAGCTTATGAAATACTGGAAAGATAGGCTGATGCACGTTACATGCTTGAAATTTTTCGCACTTGCTAGTTTCCGTATAAGGCATTATTCCCTTTTGTAGGTGGACCAAGATTTTCCTTTTCTGCATACATTCTACACTCCCTTCAAACAAGCAGGACTTAAAGTAACGGCCAGACTTCAATCTAATATGATGTATTGCTGTAATTGTGAATTAGAATTTGCAATAGCTATATACACATATGACTTGCTAAACACTGGTCATGGCTCGTTATAGGGTTTCTTTTTTGCTTTGCTTGGCAGTGCTTATTTGTACACTGTTCCAGTTCAATTTTATCATTCGATCGGTGATGGTGACCTACAAGTAATAACGTTACAAGTGACGTTAAAGTGGCAGACAGCGACCAGTGATAGTTTCTCTATCCGACTATCCGAGGGCTCATCGTATTAATACAGCTACTTCCTTGATGTACCCATGCATCTCAACCATGCTGGAATTTGAGCTTTTACGGTTATTTTGTAGTCCAAAAATCATACACTGATGTGACATAGAGGTCATTAGTATAATTCCTACAGGAAATTAAGGAATGTCGTAAGCAAATTATTATCACATGTTTGCGATTCTACGGTGTTAATTAAAATACAAGGTACCTCATGTCCAAATAGTGTACACATCTGAGGACATATTACCATGACAGTGCTTACTATAGTTTATTCTGCTTCAAGTGGCACAATCAAAGAATTTCCTTTTTTAGCATTCACAAATCAAGGTCTTCATTTTGATGTCCCGGCGTTTTCACCTAAATACATGTGGGACGACGTGCATGGGAATCGCACCAAAGAACTTCTTACAACTGCATTCCTTGAGGAGGCACATTGCTTCCGTGACTTCATTGTACAAATTCTTGACGAGCGATGCTGGCTAACTGGGAAAATCCACACATTGTATACCATAAGTGGAATCTGCTTTCAGAGATAAATAGCCAACTCATGTCGTATTTAATGAGCAATGAGGACTTCACAAGGCAGACAACAAAGAATAAGTTGCAAATGTTTCAGTATGTATCGTTGAAGAGCTTCAGAGACAGTGCTACGGAGGAATAACGCTTACTGATATTCAAAATCCATTAGTGCACAAAAGTTTGACGGAGCATATTCCACCCGAGTTGCAAGTACACCTCACCGCTTTTCAAATCAACGATGATAAAGTTTCATTTTTTGATTCCATAAGTACCTGCATGATAGGAAACTTTACATCCAGCCCTTCGTTCCAATGCGCAGGGATTATCGTCCTCTCATAATAGTGACATCAATTGCACGGATTGCCTCTGCAAGCGGATTTCATGTATCAGGTATTTAATTCGGAAGAATATAATCGAGAATTCATTAGATCCATCTTAAAGAATTTGCGTACTTTTAAATGCGAACATAACACTTCATCACGACATGCAATATCTCGTAAAAACAGCAACAACTTAGGGATACTCGAATCCTTCTCTGCTGTTTTGGCCAGAGATTGCAAAAAATAATTTTTCCACGCATGCTCTACACTAACTTACAATTACTCGCAATTGCATGAAGCGTTGAAGATGGAAGCGTGCAAAGAATGCATGTTGAACAAGGAACTGTATAATAATTATTTAAGAGGAAAAACGGACCACCTGATTTTTGCCTTAACTGGAGATGAATAATGTGCAGCCACACCCCGCTGTTCAGGCGTTATTTCACATATAAAATCATTTTTCTCGGTTTTTGGGATTGGGTTTTGTGGGGGTACAGAAAGCGTCAGTGAAATCCTATGAGTCAAAACCTGATGAAACATCAGAGGACATATTAACTAAAGTAGAAGTAACAAAGAAGGAAGTGCGGCCTCAGGAAAGTATACCTGATAATGGGAATGAAAGTATGCCTTCCGTTGAAACCGAAGGAGAGTATATAATGAAATACTCGAGACCATTAAACTTCACAAAATTAGGCAGAGCTCCCGTTTTTGAATCACAAGGCAATTGATTTGAAAGACTTGACCAGATTGCTTAGTGGGAATACTTGTGTGGAAGATCAATATGTTCTACCATACATGCAATATTTAAGGGCAAAATACAATTTTGAAGTCCAAATGACTTAATTTAACCTGTTAATTTATTCTACGCGCATAATCATTTAAATAGTATGTGTTTCTTTATCCGATTCATTATCCTTATTTTATGTTCACATTAATTTCTTAATGTTAGTTCAAAAGTGGATGACGGAAACACTTGATGAGCAAAGCGATCTAGTTTTGACTTCAAATTCTATAGGTATGAAGAAGCATATAGCACAACAATATAGCATTCTTTTATAATAATGCCGTAAGCGGTTGGAATGAGTAGATTGTTTGGCTCAGACTCAGACAGAGCTTGCCTGAATCGAGGTGATGTTTCAAACCCATTCCTCACTGTGGCAAATGCCTTTTCAAATTCTTTTCACATAGCATTCCTTCTTGATGCTGAAATCGTAAAAACTAATGTGAGTTGTCCAATAAGGATAAATCTTCAAGGCGGGACCCATTCCTGTAGTAGCTTAACTGAACTGAATTTTGCAGCTGTACGATATGTATATGTATCTTCGTTTGAGCTTAGCTTGAAGCCTAGGCTTTGAAGAATAAAAATAAAGTATAAATGTGAACCAAACATATGCATATAAGCTTTTGCTTGCAGTGCTTACTGTTATTGAGATGAATCGCGAGGTACAAAACTAGCACATATTGCAAGTTGTAAACTGTTGGAAATTATAACCAATTGCAACGTAAATAAACTCGTAAAATGGCTAGAATTCGGCTCGTCTGAAAAAGAAATGTGGGTAAATGGGTATGGTATAATAAATGCGTATATAAAATGAAATAAATTTTTCCTAGCAAAACTGCACTGATCCGAGGTTTTCACATAAAAGAGTACCCACTCAACGCTTGGAGAGCAAATTATAGGCATATTGTGAGTATACTCAATCAAATATGTATGAATGAAATTATACAGATATGGATCAGGCCTGGTAACCGAAAGAACAAAACATGTAATGGCATGTGATGTGGACTAAAAGCAGCCATTCGTAGAGTCACTTTGAGTCACACAACAAACACGAGTAAAATAAGTAAGAATAAAAGTAGTGGATGAAGTATCCATACAGGTATTGTTAGCATAATGTAGTGGGGGTTAGGGACCCAACTATGCCTGACTAATATTCTCAACACAACAGGCTTACGGTATGTAAAGGGTTGCTACTAACAAAGTCACAAAATTCAATTTTGTTTATCACGACGACGCTACACTTTAGTTCAAAAACTGTTTTGGGTTTCTTAGATGCATCAGACACGAAATTATATGCGCGGTTTTGAATTAACTTTTTCATTAGTTTCTTCATTCTTATCGCCACTACGTCGTAACGGCCTGTCGTATTTGTAGCATTTTACCTACCGATTATTTAGTATGTCGTCACTTCCACATTCCCTTCACTTTGAAATAGCATGAGGCCATTTATCCTCCACCTTTAATCATTTCATTTAATCATTACATTTTCGGTATAGGAATTTACGAGTTTAGCAAACTCTTTGTATCCTATGTATCATATGATGTACACATTTAAATCCAAATCTCGTTTGAAAACATCCCTTCGAATATTTTTTATTCGTACCTCTGTGCTAGCAATTTACAATTTGTGACTTTATTTAGTAGCACCCGTTTAATACGCCAATGTTCGCTGTTGGCTTTATCTCACAAGTCACACCGCGTGAAGACATGCCGGTTAACCACGCCTCCCAGTAAAACAATGAAAGCACATGCATATCCTACAAGCGCAATAGAGTACAAGTATACTCCATAATGATTTGCACACCGCAATGGACAACTTACAATACAACACCGAGGAAGCCACACTAACGATCCCTCCGACCGTGTAATAAGTCACCGCCGTCGCCACCAGGGATCATCTACAATTCCGAAAAATCATACAATATTTATCTAAAGGAGTATGAATATTTTTGCACCTATATCGATTTGTCTTTTTACCTTATGTGGTGTTCAAAGTGTAGTACTACTTTTTTGTTGTAGGTATAAGTGGTGAAGTTGTGGTTTGAAATCTAACTCCTCAAGTTAATTCCTTATTCAAAATTATTTTGTATTGTTTATTTTTCAGAATTTGGTGGTGTGCGAAAGTATTTTTGTGACGTGATTGAGAGCAACGTGTTTTACGTCTTCGAAACGTAATTCACGGATATTCCCCAAAAGCATACATACTGCAATGCAATTCATACTTCATCGCATATGTGCAGACATATCCGATTAAAGTATATTATGCGTGCATGTTAAACTTGAACATATAATACACTTGTTATGTTTCGCATTCCCATTCTCTCTCATTGTGATGTAAATGCGTAACACTAGTATGCAACTTGCTTACTCCGTTTCAGATTGGCTTTTTTCTCTAATAAAATCAAATACATTGGCAACTTGTGTGAGCATTGCACATACACATTATTTCCACCTAAAACTAATATGCTCATAAAACACTTGCGAGACTCAAAACTTGGCCAGATGCGGTCCTACTATTTTTCCGTTTATTTATATTTTCGATTCCGTTTTAAATTCCGGTTCCGTAAAATTTTGTGATTTTCGGTGTCTTTTCCCCGCGTTTGTGTGTGTGTTTTTGTCGTACCTTTATTAGTTCGAGTTTCAAAACTTGAGTGCGATTTCTGAGCGAATCCATGTTAGTCCACAATGGACTAACACCGAAAGTCCGTTATAATTCCAACATTCGAAGCAAACCAGTCGATGTTTGCTACTAAGAGAATTTAATTATCTACAGTTCACCGGCACGGCTTTTCTGATATTCGAATAGTTTTCAACTCAGTTCACTTCGCACAATTTTACCAAATAGCCCCGTCACAACCTGGATGAATGTTAGCTTTATGGAAAAAATTTTAACAAGGGGGATGTCCTTAAAGGCGCCTGTCCTGGGACCCAGACGTTTTATTTCAGATGAAAACAACATTCGAAAGTACTTTCACTTCACCAGATAATTAATTGCTTCCTTCGGGTACCTCTATCTCTTTCAATGAACAACAACATCAACGCCTACGCACGGGGATTCATAACAGCATTTAGCATGTCCATCAAGAGCTTTTATGCCATGACAGGCATAAAAACACTAAATCCAATCACTTAAGGGGATCCTGTTAAAGGAATCTTTCAGGCGACTTCACGTACAGCCTATTGCGAATTTCAAAAAAGTGCTCAATTTATATTGTAGATAATTAAATTATCTTCAATTTAAATTGATCACTTTTTTTGAAATTCATGATAGTTTTCAACTCAAGTCAGTTCGCACATTTATCATAATACCCCAGATCGGATATGAGATGAATATATTTCTTATGGAAAAAATTCCAACAAGTGAGATATCCTTAAAATAAATATCTTAGGGCACAGTGGTCTCGCGGTCACCGTGACGCGGAGTATCATCTAAAGACTATTGCGTGCTGCCTCTTTTCATTTCATCTTATAGAGAAGGGGAAAATCCAATCACTTAAATTGTATCTGGCAATAACAACAGGGAAACGCCGCTATTATTGAGGTCACAATGAAAGCCTAGTCTAGTTACAAGGGTCAAAATCCTGCAGTGTAAACTTTTACAAAGTCCAGCGAGGAACAACGACTCTTCAAACGAGTAATCTTGTTCTCAAGTCAACATGCATTTCTACATTTTAATAGCTGTCGTAATATTCCTTTTCGATTCGCTAACTTCTCTTCCTCTCCTTGAACAAATTCCTTCTTCAACGGAAGTAGCCCCTTCTCTCGACCCACAAGTCTTAACATTAAATTTGAAAACAAGGTGGAATTTGCCAGAAGTTGTGGATCTGACGGAGCTACTTGAACCCTTTCGTCGCTGCCTCGTTCACATTACGAACTACGGAAGCCAGACTTCTATCTCGGCACCTCATCCCCGTCTCCTTCGCCAGATTGAGGTTGTGCCTCGGCACAATTTTAAATTCGTGCCAGATTTTGAATATAAAAGCGATGGCTATATCTGGGCGGCTATTGGAGTTGGAAAATCCTTCGACTTGAACACCTCCTCTTCTCGCTCAAATTCTTCATGCTACTGCCCCCTCTGGCCAAAGTTCTGTGAACATGGTCTCCAGGCTGAGCATGGCATATGCACTCTAATCAACTTTCCCACTTTCACCGCAAATTCCAAACCTTGGAACTGTGAACTCGGAATCGACCTGTTTCCCTGGCAGTTGCTCCTTCAACACCTCAGCAACGATTCCTTCGACATCGACCTTGCCCGCATCCCACCCGTATGGGCATTCCATCCAGACACGCAACCCTCAACATCTCCCGACTTCCGTCTTTTGGTCTCCGTCAAATTCAACAGCAATTCCACTGGGCGCTACTTCGAAGACGAGTTCGTACGACGCAAAATTGAGCAACATGCCAACTTTGCTGCTATTCTAACATGGGAACCAGCTTCCGAATCCGAGGAGGATGACATCGACTTCACCGAAAAGTGGATGGCTTCCGCTTTAAAACCTTCAGGCTCTTACAGTCGAAGATTTCTTCAAATCCTAATTGACGACGGGAAGAGTTGGTCGTCATCGCAAACTGTGGAGACAATAACTCCGCACCCATACCAACCTGAGATAATTGAAGAGCAGCTAAGCGTGTGGAGAAGGCTAACATTTGACGAAGTTGTTGAAAGGACTAGGATGCCAAGCAACTCGGAGACGATTTGGGAAGCAAAAGGGGTAGAATCGACGGATCAACAACTCAACTTGCTAAGATATTTTGATGTATGTGAGCATGTTGACAAGAGATACAGGCCGTTGAGACATCAATTGGCAACCTCATCGTTGGACATTGTGTTTCAGGGGTATGTCCAATTGTGGAAATCCGTCATGGGAAACCATAGTTTGGTAACTAAAAGTTGGACCCTTTGTGATCATGGACATCGATTCAATAATGCATATGAGATCCAAAGGACTTTTCAAATCACACTGGATGTTAGCGAATACTACAGCTCGTCAACGGCACTCCGCACATCTCCCTTCGCACTGACCTTGGCGGAGAAGCACCAGTCTCTTCATTTCGTGAGTTGTGGCAGCCCACCATTGGACAAGTTGGCGTTTCGCGACCTCGTCGACATTTTCGACTATGCAAGTTGGCTGCTGATTCTTCTCCTTCCTCTCCTACTCGCTTTCACGATACCTCTCCTCAGCGAAGGACGGGCGAGGTGGAGCTTTCACAATGGAGACGCCATTTTGAAGGTTTATCAAGTTCTTTTGGAGCAAGGAGCAGGCTTGTCCGACTCACTTTTGAAAATTCCTCGAGTGAGACTTGCGATCGGGGTATTCTCTCTCCTCGGTCTTGTGCTGAGCAACGCGTACAAGAACGACAACGTTTACAATATGATCGCCCCCAGAGCGCCAATTCAATACGAATACTTGAAGCAACTTGTTGCGGACAAGTTTGACATTTTTACCCAGGCAGGTCTAATGTACACGTATGGATCGTACGAAATTGTGGATCGATTCGAGCGACTTGATGATCACCGCATCCATGGGTTTACTAGTGGTGGAGGTACAGGTTTCTATCTCTGGTCAGAGGTGAGCAATCACGCCTTCCTGAACATGCTGAGTCGGCGGAGGTTGGATGGCAACCAGTCTAAATTCGATTTGCGGGAGGCTGAGCGACTGGAAGTGCTTACTAACTCGACAAAACTACATCCTTTGACCGCTGAGCTACTGACAGAGACAAGGAAGTTTTATGACGCCAAGTATTATTTTCAGGACTCGCCTTTTACAGAAGACAGCTACGCTCACAATACGATTCGTGAGAGACAGACGGAACTTTTGTTCAACTCGATTGGAATGTGCAACCAAACCGCACTAATTCTCCCGCGCTCCGTCTGCGTCGAGTATGCAAGACTGCTGAAGAATGGAGACGAGCAACGATTCGTTTACGTTGGCAAGGAGTCGTTGAGCGGAAGGGGGATTGGCTTCAATTTGGGAGGATTTATTCCAACCCACTTTCTCTGGAGAATCAGGGGAACTACACAAGGAGGACTTTGGGACTTTTGGGCAGAGTTGTTTGAAGCGGAGTTTGATTCGAGGAAGGAGAACAGACGAAGTGTTAAGTCGGGAAATATTCCAGGGATGGATGGGAATATTGTCGTCATTTTTACTGTGTGGTTGATTGGAGAAGGGGTTGCACTAATAGTCTGCGTCGCTGAATGTTTGCACATTGTCAAGAGACTTGTAGTAGTAATTGATCATGTCATCCCGGTGTTTGTTCAGTTAGTTGATGATGTTGGGTGGTGTGTCCACATTGTTGTGAGTGTTTCCACTAGGCTATCGTTTGGGTTTGTTAAGCTAATGCGGAAATTGTTGTAATTGACAAAGAAAGCTTGGAAGTTGCATATAATTTTGTTCTGAGCTGGTCAACTTGATTTACTGGAATTCCGAGACAAATGGTTTCCTTTTGAGCAAACCCAAAGTAGAAGAGGAGTAAATGAAAATATTTTTAGTAGCATGATTGTGGTATTTAATTTCATTGAGGCTTGAATGCCATGCAATGACAGGATAATATGTGTTATGTTACAAGTGTTCATTCATCGCACAACTTCACTTCTTTAGTTCAATAACATCGCAAAATATTTATTGCAAGACATTACACGCTTCTTTTTTCAATAACAAATAAATAAATTATAATATTCGATCGCCCTATAAAATATCTGATGAGCGCACAAGTTGTCCGCAAAAGGTGTTCCTGTTTACCTTAGAAAAGCCACTACAATGCTAGCTTGAGTATAAACCCAATTCTTTCGATTAAAAACAGTGATATCGCTGCAATGCTTATGATGTTATGATGTTATGATTTTCGTGAGAGTGGTGCTTGTACTTATTTTTCATAATAAACTACTCAATTGCGTTCAACTTTCGACAACAAAAAGACTTTGTTGTGTCCATGAGTCCTATTAATTCAAAGGAGCTCACTTTCATTCTAGCATGTGAGTGATGTGCGTGTTTTGGACACATTACTTAACCCTTATTTACTTCTCTAAGAACTCATCCACCTAAACTGCTCTGCAATATGTGCAAATCATCACTGTTCCAAGACACCCTCAATTTCATCCAACTTTCCAGAAAGTTCGGAGTTTTGACACTCGAGGTGGAATCTCCCAGGGGGACTGTTGTGGCCAGCAACTGGAGAAAGGTGGTGATTATTCAAAGAAGCTGGCTCCTCTTCCAAATCCTTCT
>JAQFZW010003321.1:0-13368 GCA_034687055.1 Heteromurus nitidus
GCCGCGCATTACAATTAAGGTACATGGCGCGAAACAGCCACCCCTGTTAGGAGCTTTATGCCGTTATGCCAAAATGCTCTTACGGCTTTTATGCATATCATAGGCGATATGTAATCTAAGGTAAACGTTGGGCACGGCCACGAAAAAGTGAATTTTGAAGGTAAAGTCGAAGTAGCAATGTACACGAGTGAACCTGATGATGCGCGCGTGGTTCATATAGAATGGTATGAATATTTCCTCTTTCCTCATATTTTTGCTCTGCTCCTTGTAACCGTCATATTCTTCACTGTCATTTCCTGAATCCTTCATGATTTGCTGGGTAAAGTTTCCCAAGGGATTTTTTTTAAATTGTTCCGCTGGCGCAATTTCCTCGTACTAGTCAACATCCTTACCTGAGCCTACCTTTCCTCATTTTCGACAAGGTAAAAGCAGAGAAAGAGGATATTGTGTACACTATTTGGGCATGAAAATAAAGCTAGTAATTTTCAATAATCGGTCATTGTTTCAACAACGGTTGAAAGCATGTTCGTGCGATGATAGTTTCAGTAATTGTAAAGAAGGACATATTGCAAGGTGCAAAGGTTTTCCACGCTATTTTTACGCAAAGTGCACAAGAAATGAAAATGATTATAGCCAATAAATTATGAATAAAGACGAAAAATATGTACATACATTCACATGTACAGTTTTCAATAAAATTTCTAAAGAGAATGGACAATGAAATATTCAGGTGTTCATATAACCAAGTAAATGTTGAAAATGTTGAGCTCGTCCCGCCTACATTTAATGTTAGCATCTCGAAGAAAGATGGGATGATGAAGATGGTGAAATGAAAGGTACAAAGACCTCCCTGCCGACTTATAATTACATTATGATTTATTGCATACACCAAGCCCACTCTTAATTTCTTCACGTCAGCTTCTAATGAACTTCAAGCACGGAGTAGAGGGGAAAGGTCGCATTTATAGAACGGAAGGGGATTTTTACTGTGTCTTTTTCTAATTAGAACATCTTAAGAATCTGTTATATTTTATCCATATGCTAAAAGTCGCTTTTCATTCTACAGGCGGCGTACTCAACCCCTTCAAAAATAGACACTGACACAGGTACACAGATTTTTTTTTGGGTTGTGTTCCGATAAGATTACCTGTGTATAGTACTAGACACTTCGTTTTCAACGGTTACTCCGTGTTGCCAGAAAACACATTTTTGAACTGAAGTATAACCGATAATGGAAATGTTCTCCACTGATACGTGCTCAGGCTTCTAAGGAGTATGCACCTGGAAGAGTTTATACTCATACGATAACGTTGAAAAAAGTGTTGATGGCGAAGGAATACTTTTGGAAGGGACGATTTTTAGTTCTATCAAGATAAGGTTTGTTAATTAGTAGTAACACTCAAAGCTGAAATAAGCAGTTAAGATTACATTATCTTGGCTTTTTGGAACAAAAAACAGTACAGTGCGCTATTCATCATGGCGAGATACTTGGTAGATAGTAGAATTATTCATGCATCCTCAAATGTCCATAGTTTAACTATATTTTCGGAAGAGAAATAGCAAAACACTGAAACAGTGGTATTGTGGTTACAATGTCAGTAATGAGATAATTATGATTAGAAG
Source organism: Heteromurus nitidus (assembly GCA_034687055.1). Lineage (NCBI taxonomy): Eukaryota > Metazoa > Arthropoda > Collembola > Entomobryomorpha > Entomobryidae > Heteromurus > Heteromurus nitidus. Next base: position 1,624 of record JAQFZW010003321.1, read on the forward strand.
TACCTCATTGAAAGATCCTCATTGATGGAGAAATTGTACCACTACAATTTCTCCATCAAGTGCATCGCTGTAATCACAAGCTCACAAGTGATCGAGCTATAGTAGATTAAAAGTAAGGAACTTTCTTTCATTAATACTCGACAACAATTTATTTAATTAACGAAATTTATTGATATATCAAAACAGCTAGATATACTATAAATAATAAAGAGATAAATGGTTAATTCTAACTGAAGAATATACTCAGAAAGCAAGTCGTTTGGATAAGCACACCCACGCATATGCGAATGCCTAAATAAAAACGAACATATCGTAAAGGTGAAGGACAGTAATGACTAAATATGTCATCAATATTTGATATTGGTTTAGTTCTTCGAGTCTGGCTCATATTCATCAATTATTCTGTAACATATTTTGTAAGTCTCAAGCATATTATAGGCGACTTCGCAAGTTGTGCTAAACAGAGTTCAATAAGGCACTCAAAACAGTTGATTGAAATCAACATGAAGCTGGCTAAATTTTTTTTTGATCCTTCTGATATTTAAAATGTATCGTCTGCTTACGAGCAGGGGCGTTACTTTGAGAGTAATCACAGCATTAATAAAGTAGCAGTTCCATTTACAATACCAAGCAAGGTTCGCAGAAAGGTTGACTTCGTTATATTAATAAACGTCCCACTTCGTGTGAAAATTAATTGGCAACAACGTAACTGACACCGTTGCAACTTCGAGCTTAGCCTGATTTTCCAAAATGTATTAAATCTGGCGCATTCGTCAACAATGCTGCATGCCAAATCGTACAAAGCCACAGTCAACACGAACGTCCCAATGTTGGTGCCCATCAACAAGAGAAGCAGTGGAAGTGAAAGGGTCCGGTGCATGCGTGCACAAATGAATGTAGTGGTGACGTTGATAACGAATCCAGTAAGCATTAGATTCGGAGTCGTCACCAGCATTGACCTGTTATATTCCTGAAACAGCAGGTAGGTCCGTTTGTATGTCAAAAACGCTTTTCTGAAGGCTGCTGAAGTTTTGCACTTGAAATTGTAGTGCGTGTTCGCTTTACTCCCAAAAGCAAGGTCTCCAAATCGGCTTTTCTTTTTTATATAAGTTTCATATATGAATTTCCATGATATCTTAAAGGGTTGTTCTGGCCCAGACACAGGTACTGAAGTAGTTTTTAAGAGATGTGAGTATTGGTACGATGGTCTCATCATGAACCTAGCCTCATTATTCACCAAAGCTGTAACAATGAGTAGGAATACCGCGTCCAGTGCCGAAAAGAAAGTCGTTATCCCTAAATAAGCGCTGCTCAGAACTTTGAGAAGGATGGGATTCGTCTTTATAAACTCTGGCGATATCACCCTTATGACAAGAGTGGATGCGCTATCTTCGAAAACTATCGGAATTACAGCAAGAATGAAGCAAATTCCAATGGTGGACACCACACACATGATTAAAATCAAGTTTTCCACGTCATACCAATTTTGAGTTAGTCCTGTTTGATAAACATACAAACGTTTTAAAATTTCATACTTTTTAACTGCGATATATGTGCTTTATCGCTTACTCTTGTTAATATGAGCATACTTGATTTTCTTGATAACACTAAAATCTGCTGAATGACCCAAGCTGTACGTTCCCTCTCCATATAAAACGTCCACAGGTGCGATAATCCAACGTTAAAGGTTCCCCAAATAAAAATGCCAGCAAAAAAGTTTCCCACATTGTTAACTGAACCGTCTTGAACGTCTATGATGAGTTGTACCAACGACGCTACCCATATCAATGTAATATTAATGCTGTTCAAATGGTATTTAATGGCCGATCTGAATGAATTGGAATTGGCGACAACAACGTTTCTCTCAGCATCGTAAATTATTCGAGTTGGATGGAACCCTTGAAGGAATAGCTGTATTCTGAGATATGCTTTCCACATGGCTTAAAGAAGTGAATACTTGGGACAAGGAAAGAATAATTCGATTTAGGACTCATGCATTCTATTAGGAATTACAATTTGCTCTCCAAGCCCTTGTCCTGTGGATGCCGCTGCGAGAATGACACTTGATAAAATTTGCTCGCATTGTTTTATGCAAATGTGAAGTGAATGGCATTGAAAACTGTGTTATAAATATTTACACCTGATGCAAACGCAATTAATACCGATTAGTGCAAAAATGACTAAGAAATTATTAGTGTACATGTATAGATAAATTCCTAATAAATTCTGTAGATTGATTGCCTATCAAACTTAATTACAGACCTTACGTTTACGTAAGTGATATTATGCTTCCTTAAAAAGTACTAATCGTAAGTATATAAGGCACTACTCATGAAAGAAGCAAAAAGATTACCCACTCATGTATATGTTCATTTTGATCCGCACTATCATCATTATATCATAATATGGATAATATGTCATATTTTTACCCACACCATCACCATCAACACATGCAAGGTTCGTGCCCCAAACATTATTCTGCTCTGCTATTACCTGACAAGAAATTATTATTCTCCTTTTTCGGAGCCCAATTAAAAGTCCGTGTGCAATGAATTAACCAGAAAGGTATAAAACGTATTGTATTTAAGGTGGACAGGGAAAGAGCTTGAAAGAGTATTTGATAATTAGAGCAAACATTAGGTAAAGGTATACCACTTGTTTAGTTTACTGCAATATTTGTTTCAATTGAGAAAGCTTGCTTCGAAACTGTCAATTGATATGTTAAAAATTTGGCACAGTGGATGATTATTCATAATTTAAATTGAAGAATTGTAATTGCGCTGACTATATACATATTTCAAAAGCAATATCACACAAATGTCTTGTGATTTTTATTATTTGCGGTTAAGGTAATTAGATATTTGATCCTATATCATGAGCAAAGTAACGGTAGCATTAACAATGGCATATAACGTTCGAAGTAAAGTGGATCTCGTAATGTTCATGAAGACTCCCGCATCTGTGAAAATGAGACCACAGCATCTGAGCTGACGTCGATGCAATTTAGACACCAGCCTTCCCTTCCAAAAGTGCTCAAATTTTGTGCACTCCTCTGTAATTCCACAACACAGATTGTGCAGAATTACCGTAATAATCAAGGTAGTAACGTCTGACCCCAGAATGAGAATGAATATTGGAGGGGAAAGAAATCTATACATTCGTATACAAGCGAAAGTGGTAGTTACGTTGATTATGAAGCCTGTAAACATTAGATTCGGAGTTGTCACCAGCATCGCTCTATTATACTCCTGAAAGAGTAAATAGTTCGCTTTATAGGTTAAAATTGCCTTCCGAAACGTGCCTGGTTTGGACAGGAAGTTGAAGCAGCTCCCAATTTTGCACAAGTCCACAGTAGCATTTCTGCTGTGTTCTGATTTCTCAACGTAAACGTGGTTCACGATGCCCCAAAATCCCTTTTGTGCACCTTTCGTGTTCACATTCCTATTCTGAAGGTATTGATATCCCGGTTTCATCAAGAACCTCGCCTCGTTGTTAATTAGTGCTGTTATCATCAGAAGAAACACTCCATCCGACGCTCCAAGATATGCAGATCCTCCGATATATACACCACTCAAAAGTTGAACTAGGAATTTCCTTTTAAGAACAAATTCCGGTAGAATTGTCCTCATCAGAAGAGTTGCTGGGTTTCTGTCGAAAACGAATGGAATTGCTGCTAGAATTGTACACGAACCAAGTGTACAAATTACAGTCATGTAAAGAACAATGCTTTCCAATCCATACGTTGTTTGAAGTGGCCCTGTGCATGGTGAATAGGAAAATGAAGAGTAGACTTGAAATCAATTAATGAATTTTCTAATGAAAATAAAAATAGCTTTACATACGATCTTTTTTCGCTATCCGTATGACTTGATCTACGACCCAAGCAGTGCGGCCGTTCTGGTTGTAGAAAGTCCACATTTGAGCAAATCCCATGTTGAACGTTCCCCAATTCAAAATGCCAACAAAAAAGTTAGCTACGTTGGTATCAGATTTGTCGTTTAAGAACGATATCAAGTACACTACTGTGAGAATCCATACGAACGCCAAATTTAAGTTACTGAAATGATATAATGTGGCTTCTCGAAATGAATTAGACTGTGCGAGAATAAGCTTTTCATTCTTATCGTAAATTAGTCGAGTTGAGTAAAATCTTTGAAGGAGAACCTGAACTTGAAGATACGCTTTCCACATGCCGATGTTTGAATCCTCCAAACTACAAATCCTATAACCTGCCAAAAGCACTTCAGATATCAGCGACTGAAACTGAAAAACTGAATGTCTTGATAAAAAAGTCACCGTCACAATATGATTTACTGCTTACATTTTGTACATTATATACCTTCCTTCAAACTAATTATTGACATGTGATGATCTTCGTCCTGGTCTAATTAGTCTAAAAAGTAACTAATTTTAGTACATTTTGGGACCGTGGGCGAGTAATTACACATGTGTTAATTGATTATATAGGCACACATGACATAACAATTGACTTGTACATGCCTCCGTATTACGTATTACGTTACGGAGTCCGTAACGTCTTAAAAGTCTGAGTTGTATGGTTTAAACGTATATTTACTGTCCATCAAATCGTGAAAGTCGTATAACTCTGAAGAGCATAAATACAAAAAACGCTGAAACTTATTATCGTGAGACTAATTTGTTTAATAGAAAGGATATATATAAATATTTACTAGTCAACAATGGTTTTGCATATGTATATAGAGTTCCGCATTAACTATTTCTCACGAAGTTCACTAAAATATGCATTTATGCATACATGATATAATTAGAAAATGACAGCCAACAAAAAAATTTACGATTTTCGTGTGACAATAATAATTGTCATTAAGCTATCACGCAAAGGTTGGGCTTACGCCAATTAAATTACATCAGACAGCATTTTCCCCACCCTCATAACTTTTGATTAAGTAGTTTTCAGCAATGTATAAAAGTTCTATATATTTCAAATATATTTGTATATAAACAAATTAAATTCTGATAATGTACCTCATGAATGCTTATTCATCTACATCCAAAAACATCACACCTGTCATGTAATACTAGTTTATTTTATAAAAAATGAACCTGTTGTTTTTCCAAAAAAAAAAAACAACAACCAGATTTTAATTTGATTATACAAAGCGGCCATGAATATAGCGTATAATGTTTTCGATAGAGGAAGCAAGCAAGACAATGCCAGAATAAGCATTCTATTGTCTTCAGTCGAACAATATCCGCTGCTTCCTCTAAATTAGACGCTTCCGGAACCTCATTTAACTTCATTAGAGGATTCCCATAAAAGTACACACGAACTCAGAGTAAGCGACCCTTATTGTGTGTACAAACTAGAACAATACAACACAAAAACACATGTGTGCATTCCAGTCCCCATTTAATGAATGAATGCCACACAAAATACATGCTCATCCTCCTGGTCGCTGGTGGGTAAGCACTGGGGGACGAGAGAGATGGTAAGTGAAATAAAATGGATCTCCCACTGAGAAGCTCATCATCATTTCTGGTAATATTTGTAATCATCATCATCATCACGATGTGACGACAATTTATATTAGTTCCCGTCTATTCCCAAAGTAAACATGACCTTCTAAAGATTTGGCGGCAACGGACATCTAAAGTAGCCTTTTCTATTAAAAAGTTGGCTCTATGTTTGAACAGGGGGATAGCCGTCGTCAGAATTGCTTGGCTCTTGGTTCTCCACTCATGCAACTAACACAAATATGTTTGTTTTCTGGTTAAGCACCCGAAGGCTATATCTAGTTAGTGTACATCCCCCCCACACCATCCTTTCTTTCAATTTACCCTGATTACAATGAAACTCATAACACAGAACATTACAGTCATAACCTATAATCATAACAGTGAATGCACATCAACTTAATGGCTTGTTCATATTTTCCTTTAGTGCAATATTGTTGCATCCCCGAAACATATTTCCAGGAAATTACAATGATTTAGACATGATCACCAAAATAATCTTCACTTTCACATATTTTTCCTTGTATTGTAGATACACATGTGGCGAAAAAGTGCACAAGAGACCACAGAGGATTTTCTAACCGAGCAATTATAGATGCTTACTTCTACACTTGTATATATTAAGCCATGCCGCAAAAAAGTAGCAGTAATGGTCACAAGGCTACCTCATAAACTGACATATGTAATGACCATATGCCCCACTACCACATGAAACAAAATGATATTATGGCAATTTTCCTCCTCGTAAAAATGCTTTCTTCACTCACTAAGCTCTGGGGAAAGTTTATGATGATGTGTATACTACTGCATAATATATCATTTAGTTTGATGTCTCCTTCTTAAAGAAAAGCACCGCCATTTTAAGACAAAGTCATAAGTATAAAACTTGCTAGTCATTGACTTACATATTCGGCCTAGAAAAAATGCCACCTCATCTACGATGGAGTTATATGAAATTTTTGCAGCGTACCTAGAACATTTTTTTAGCAATATGAAATAAAATGTGGGAACTGGGAAGAAACTGCACCCTTTAGTTCGCAGCAGCAAGCCGCAACAACAACGAGACATGTGGAACTACAGCTCTTAATAATGCACACATCCACTTTGTTCCAAATGGCTTTGAGTAATGCTCACTGGCACGAGAAAATGCGTGTCAGTTGCATGTACAATTGGGTAGCTCAACAATGTAAGTTAGTATTTGGAAATGAATGGGCCGAGTGACGGAGTAACATTGCATGCTACTTTTTTACTTTTTTAGAAAGAATTTTCATTCATTTCACAACACAATACACACATGACATGGCATCCAAAATGACTGTTTACAACGTGATCGATTTTACACAAACTGAGGAAAGGCAAGCGTGAATTCGGAGAATTACGCAGAAAAACATGACGTTGTGAACATTTTGTACAAGGTACAAATTTTGTGAAAACAAGGAGATCTTGTCAGTTTTTACTCTCCCGCGAAACAGTGAGTGATAAATGGGAATTGATATTTTTCTTTGGAGAGAAATCACAAATCGTTTATTTTTCTCTGAGTTGGTTTTATTGTGGCTTAGTGGAAATTTTTGCGTCGTATTTCGATCGCACCCACAGATACGTAAATATATTTCTGCACCGCACAAGATATGTATACATTATATTACATTGTACATGCCAATATGGAGAAAGCGCTTGGCAAGAATTCTGCAAAAAGCTTACTTGATATAAAACTAGAGGAGACGCACAAGAATGGAGGGATATGTATAAAAGTACATTTTGCACATAGTCAGTTTTTGAGCCGTAACCGTTTTCGAGAATGTCTCGTAAAAGTCTTTTAGATCTGACATCACATCATTCACATCCATCCGAGTTATGACATTGTATTGGCTCAGTTGCTCCACATCTCAAAGTCGTCATACCGAATGTATGGAGAAAAACACTAAGCCCGCCACAGAGAGAATAGAAAAAAGGGAACTTGAGTGAAGTGACTGACTGACTGACTCAACCGAACTAAAACATGAGTTTTGAAAGAAGGAATGAACTGAGGAATCTAAAATGCTAGTACATTGCCGACTACATGGAGGATCTCAAAAAGGAGAACAGAAAGCAAAGCTCGTATCGGACAAGTTCGACAAAAAATCCTGCATATATAGGATTCAGAACAAGTGGAGAGCAACTGAATCATCCTCCAGTTTTCTCATCGGCAATAACAAATAGTAGCAGACATCGCAGCCAAAAAGTCGACTAGCGTCAAATGCCATACAGTTCTCGTCCTGTCAGAGGGACAGGGAATCTTTGCTTAGGGAAGATTTCTTTCTTTTTCCACATCATCTTCAGTCGTAAACATACAGCCAGCATTACACATGGACATAACTCAGTTTTTTCTTTAATGTGATATCCTTAACTATGTCGACATATGCATTATCTTCAGTTATCAAGTTGTAGCCATAATATATATTTAGTACACACCATATGTATACATGAATGAGCTTCTTCATGTCGTACCAAATGAGTGTTTTTACAATACAGATTCGCTCCTTCATCTCGAATAACTTTTCCTTCTTTTGGTAATAATTCCCTTTTTTGTTTTCCTCCAGAAATTCCATGCATTGCTTCTGGAGAAAAAGTTTAAAGTGTCCTCATTCTTATTTGCAATAACCTGATATGAAAAATGTTTTGCTACACTCTGACTATATATAATCTACATTACAGTGCATCTTAGCAGCGTACACAATGATGATATCATTGATATCGTCGATATATATGTACTCTCTTCATACAAAAAACACATTCTAGAAAACAATATTTGCTCTTTTCCCTACGTCTCCTCTCCTCTTACACCCGCCGAGCATCCTCGAGAAACAAATTTTTATTCAAGAAAAACCCTGCAGCAGTTTATTTCAAGTTGATGCGGAGACAATTTATCTGCTGAGTTGTAAAATCCCTTTCATAGCCCTCCGTTGAAACGACCAAAAAAAGCAACTCTGGAGCAACTCAAAGATGTACACAAAAATGCTCGAGTTTCGCTCATACTTGAAGATGGATATAGCATTCCATGTTAGCAGAAAAAGGAAGGGAGCAATATATTTGGTGTTGTACAGTTAGTACACACGATAAGTTGCCGTCTCGATCCCCTATGATTTCATTTCATGTCTTGATGCACTCAGCTTTCTCTATTTCCACTCTCTACATGTATAGCTCATGTTTGTATATTCTCCAACTTTATATAGTTCCTTAGTCATTCGTAGATTACATTACGGAAGTAAAATGTGTCGAACTTTCCTGTATATTCTTGTCTCGTCAAGGAAAAAATTCTTTCAATGAAACTTACACGGGCATTATGAAATTATAACTATTGGAGCAAACATGTACGCATATAATATTTTTTTATTTGGTTGAGCTATGATTCCATGCTGGTTGCATCAATATAACAAAAGTTTACGTAATAGACTGGAATGAGAAATCTATCTTGGGAAACTACGAGAATGCAGATTTCGCGATGACTTGGAGAAAATGTCCCTGAAGACTTGACTCCCTTCAACAGCCAGACGCAAAGGAAGAAGTTGAGGAGGAAAAACTCATTTATCATTGAGCACACGATGTGCTTCTTTGCGTACAGTTGGAAAAGTTTGTACGTTGCGGTGGTATGGCTTTCAGATTACACCGCTCAAGTTGGAGAAGTAAATGATCTTCCCAAAAAAAGTCAGAGTGTTGGCAATTCAGGAATACGCAATGTACCTGCGACGTGGTTGCTTTGAGAATCAAACGCAAAGACGGCCGAGAATGTAGTGCTCCTCAACACCACCGCTGGCGGAGGGCCCGTTCATAAAAAACTGCATAATGATAATGATGGCGATGTGAGTGAGATGCATAATTACATCAAAGACGCTTCAACAAAACATGTAATAGAAGTGGGCAGGGAGAAATATTTTTGGAAATGGTGTACTATTTTCTCCCTTTACTCACAAACTTTGTGTTGGTAATGACACCAAAGGTAATAACAGAGATATTTTTAGGCAGGCCATTAGTAATATTACGTTATTATTTAGGATTAAGGCGTGGGAAATGAAACCAAACTTTTTCTCTTTTCTCCAGCCAGACTTACATTATTGAGTGTATTGACATCGTTATGCTTGATCATCCAAGAGGGCTGCTAAAGTGCACTGGCGAGGTACAACTTTGGCCACATAATTGTATTACACATTTTGGTCTGTTCCACAAACCTTCCCAATGTGACACCCAGGGTGGGCCAGTTTATAATATTTTTTATCCAGAATCACAGGCCGGAAAATGTAGTCGGCATCAAAAGAAAAAGTATAATAATTTTCATACCTTTCGCTTTCATAATATCTCTTTAATGATGTACGAACATATGCGTAGTGTATTGTAATGACTTTATAAATATGGTCATTTACTGAAGTTTATTGTAGGATAGAAGATGTACGGGTTTCAAATGTTGTATTGAATCTTAATGGATATAAAAGAGGCATGGCTTTTTCGTCTCAGGGCTAATTATTATTTTCCATAAATAAAGGCGCACATAGGGAAATTCGTCTTGTAAGAAGAGCAGCAGCCTTGAATAACTAATGATTTTCTTGCAGGGTGGATGCATCGAGAATCCACTTCATTGACTATGAATACTTTATGAGAAGAGAAATGAGTCCTTATGGGACGTTAAATAAGAAACAAAATGATTTGTAGCTGTTTTTCTGCTATACATTAATAAACGTAAAATATTTCACTGCTACGTATTTCATACATTTCTGCTTCAAGAGGTTACAATAGATGATACATTAATGGAATGGAATTCCTAAGGGCACATTAGCACAAGCATCACAGTTCCAAATAAATGTATTTTAGTGTGCTCTATGCACATTAAAGATTGGAACTGGCTAGTGTAGCAAGTAAGGGGAACCTTGAAGCTGTTACTCACGAAGAAAACACTTCGTCATGGTATGCCACTTCACTCTGTCATCCCGTATTTTTTCCTTCATTGGATTCAAATGTCGAAGGTAATTTAGGAAAATTTGTGAACTTGAAGTACTGTAGATTCTACTTTTTCTCCTTCAAGTCAACTCACATTTCTTCATTTCTTTTTGGAATAGAAAGCTATGAAAAGTGGACTGGACTTGAAGCCAAGTATACACCTCCTTTTAAGGAGTTTCTACAATGTACATCTGACTGGAGTATATGGAGTAAAGCTGCTAACTGAAAAATAACGAGCAACTGCTAAATGATTTTGCTGAAAAGAGAATGTATCTATATGTTTGACTGGGTTTGTATCCATATCTGTGTTCCTGAAGCAATACTGCTCGGCTCCACATTTTCTCTTGTGAGATGAATGTTCAAACTTCAAAAATCTCCTGTGGAATAAATAAATCAGCGAGAGAAGATATACACTTGAATGTTCGTCTTACATTATATTCACTCTTTTTGGAGCTCACTCTTCGATTCCTGTCTTGTACCTTTCACTTGCCATTTTCGTCGAAAATCACAAAAAAATGAAGAGAAACATGGATTTTGAAGCAATAAAAAATGTGTACCATGCGTATGAAAAATACACATGTACTTATCTTCCAATAGACATGAAATGATAACCAACCACATAAACATGAAATCAGCGAAGAAAAAACACGGCTGGTGTTGCTTGCTGATTTTCTCCCTTTTTTATACCTGAAGGCTTTCCTCTCTCTGGGCATGACCAATATGATGATGATGACGATGACGGATCACGTCGGGAGGAAAAGATGAAGGGTAAAAGATGGTAGGCGGAAAGGGCACAAGGGACTCATCACTTGCAAACATACTTAAAATTCATACATACAAGATACGGTTTGCTAAGTAGCAGCGGAACGGCTACGGGAAAATACGGATAACCAAAACGATAGACGAAGCACTTGTTAGCACGAATTCAGACTGGCATCTGTCATATCATCATCACAGCAAAGTAGTAAACCGTGCATATTAATGCAACCTTGCGAGTAGTATGTATCCAAAGGAAGATATTAAAAAGTTTTTCAGACGAAATGTATACGGCTTAGTATGATGATGATGATGTAACACGCAGTCAAAGTGAAGACGCTTCATCCATTCCTTTTTAACCCCGTGTTTGATGCAGCTTAGAGCAAAAGGGCAGACTTTCAAATTTTGAAGCAATATATACCTTTCCCACACCATATACAGTGCAATTCAGTGCATTAGGGCCCCATTGTAATAAAAGCGTTAGTTATTCCAGGATGATAATAGCTATATCCCCTCTTTCATCTT
>JAQFZW010003322.1:0-13367 GCA_034687055.1 Heteromurus nitidus
ATGCATTTTGCAATTACATGCTTGTCATTTAAAGTGTCATGAATGAAATCAACGGTAATGATTTGCTAACCTCTATTGTGTGCTCCAAAATACAACGGGAGCTCAAAAATAAGGCTATAAATTACTGCTCCCTATTTAAAAGCTGACAGAAATGAGATGCCATATTTTGCAGTTTTTCTTTTACTTTCAACTTTCACAGCTTATATTTAAGCGTCATGAAAGTTTGCAAAAATGGCATCCTCCTTTCGGATTATTAAATGTTCATGTGCGTGCACGTTATATTATACAGAGTAGAAAGACGGATATATAGCTTATCCTATGAAATGTATGGACATTGTTCATTGTATTATACTTCCAAGACATTTTCATTGTTCCACTCAAACGCAAAAGGGGAAATGCATATTAACTCCGACTTCGTGGTTGTGGTGTATAAAACAATATATTCCAAACTGAACGAATTTTTATTCATAATAATTTTGCAGCGTGCTAAATAGGTTGATAAATTGACATAGTTATGCTCAATTTGTCGTTATTTTTCAATAATTATATTAAGAATGAGGAACGAACATGTAGACGGCGAAAATGCAGACAGCCAGTTTCAATCTGAGTAAAACATCATACTCGATGTAAAAGCTTGCATGTATAAAGAGAAATGACAATTGAAAAGAAAAGTTGCAACTTTTACTGAACATGCACTGAGCACAGATGTATGTGTTATTTTATTACGGTGCAAATAACTATAACTTCAAGAAGAAGTAGACAAAAGAATAAAAATGCCAACAATATTTTCTGCAAAATTTGAGGTTTCGGGTTTCGGCTTACGTTGTGGCATTTAAGGTTCAAAAAATGCTAAGATTTTCCTGTAACTAAATAACAATTTTAGCAAATTCCGTGATTCCTATCACGTGTAATTAGAGTAATGTATAATAAAATAAGAATCATTGATGGCGTTCTGTAGATTATGAACCAGTGTAACAGTGGAAATAGAATGTGCTTTTATTTTACGGTGTTGTTCGATCCTGGTAGCGTGCTAGCTTAATTTACGACTACTACTCATTCAGTAGGTGAGGCTGAGATATATACGTGAGAACCCGTACTATTAGCCGATTTTGCGGTTGGTTGCAAACCCGAGACGTGTGGAGATTGTAAACGATAGCATAATCTGCAGGTGTGAAAACTAGGAGAAATGAAAACACAAGGCAAAAGATAAACCAAAATTCGAATTTTAGAATTGAACCAAATTCCTAGTATAGCTTTGCTTACGTCAGAGTCAGTACATAAATGCATAATGCTTAGTTCTAGAATTTAAAGAAATATTTTCAGAATTACGGTAGCATTTTTCATGTTAGCATTTCATTACGGCATTTTGAAGTGAATCAAAGTTTTCGCTTTTCATTCTCAAAAAAATTGTGAACATTTTTTTTTGAAAGCGTACTTTAACCTTTCATTGATGGATGTGAATTTCACCTTCGATTGAATGTTATATCAGATTAACACTATCAATTCTGCGGAATGCACTAAGTTAAGCACTAACGTCAAATCATGTCTTCATGTCATTTAATCAAACACGTGCGCCAACTTGAGACTCTTAATCTCGACGAGATGGGATCTTCCGTCCGTGACGCAGTTATCCTCTCTGCAAACTTGAGCATCTGTCAGCGACCTAATGAATGCAAATACTTGAATTAAAAATGTCCCCTCGTCGATCGATACACTTGTCAACTTCGTCCATAAGCCACACAGAGGAATGCTACATTGTAGCACAAAGTGCGAATAAAAAACGTTTTATTTATTCATTCCAATCGCATGATTTCATACAACTTAAATGGCTATTTTTTAATCAATATACTAACTGCAGTTGGCCAGATGTCCAACTGATAGTGTCAAAATGTTTGCTCTTCAACGACATTTTTTCCCAACGATAAATGATGGCTGCTGCCACTTCACAATGCATATAGCTTAAAATGCTACATGTCTAAAAGGACAAGCGCATATTTATCTCTTGTTGAAATCTCGGATTTCTCATAGTACTTTACTTTGAGCCTTGTGGAGTACGTCTCTTATCAATTGTTCTTGTAAGCAAGACAAAGTTCGCATGCATATACGCTCTACGAATCCCGATTCAAGGCGAATCTTGCAAAAAACATAGTGTTAGGTTGGTAGGTTTTCATAAATGAGCGAAACTCAACTAAAATACTACAATGTCATATTATGCCTCTTGGTTTGGTGCATCCTCTCCTCTCTCTCTCTCTCATATCGTCCGTGAGTCCGTGCTTCATGTCAGGTTTGTTGGGCACGAGCTAATCTGCAAGTGTACATTGCACACACTCACTCGCATTTTAAGAACCGTTACTTTGTACTTGATTTCACTCGGGGTGTACAAATTCCAAGTGCCATAATGTTGAATATGAAGCCACACAGTCTGTGATCTGCGAGATGCACAAACAACAAACTCAGACTTTTTATTGCATACTTGTAGCTAGCTCGTAATCGTAATTGGACATGAACCAAAGAAATGCTTCGTTAAGTTTGGGTGGACACTTTATTGTCAAGTTAATACTTTTGATAGTTGTGTGTATGTATGTAATTCAATAGAAAGTTGAACACCTCTTCAACTGATTTATTTCTCCGCATTCATAATATTTCTTTGATCATATAATTGATGTGAGTGAACTGTAAACCGATTTATAGCAAGGGGTAGTTCTTTAATTCTTTAGGTCGCGTGTATAAATGACTTAGCTGATAGTTTAGGTGATAAGCTGGGAACATAAACTTAGAAAGTAAAAATTTATCATGTACTTCGACTAAAATCTAGTTGGAATGACATATAGCGCGTGCTGATAACCGCTTTCGCATACGGGAAGGAAGTTTTAAAATTTGTAAACTTTTTAATGTCGTTGTTTAAGATTGAAAAGAATACTGATAGAAGAACAACTGTCCACAATGACTCTTAATCATAAAATATCACAAAGAAACAAGAAAAGTAAAAGTATCATAAATCATCTCCATTTTGTATAGATATACCATATGCATGAGTTTCTACTCAGAATTTCTCAACCCAGAGTCAATTCACCATGATGCGAGAAGGTATAGTGAAGATTCCACTCGCATATTTGGGCTAAGGTTCCACTCTATTTTTTGCAATCTATCCCAAATCCCAATGTCATCCAATCGTGCAGAGAACTGATCGGAGATCATTACGTCATGTGATTATCTGTATCAGGCCCCATTGTTCTACGAACTTCATGTTAGAATTATAATCATTGTCTAAAATCTATTTTCGACTAAATTGCCCACACATTTGGTTGTATACATATGCATATGTATATAAAGTTAGGAATGTTTGATGGCATAAACTACAAACTAGAAGTAGAAACACCATGCCTCATGTTCTTTATAATATTCTGCTCATCGAAGTTTTTAAAAAAATTCACACTACAAAACAGTCGTGTTTTCAATTCAAACACGCACTGAAATTATTGAATTTAATCTTTGATCTTAAACAATTTTAATGCATGTCAAGCTCCGTAACTCGTGTAAGACATGGCGTTAAATCCCCTTGCTGCATCAGCAATAAAACACTCGAAACATTTCATCCCAATTAACTCACACGACTCATATCAAAATGTGTATCATTACATTCATTATCGACATCATCAACGATATTGTACGATGCATGTTTCTGGCAGTTCCCCATCTTTATATTATATCATTTCATAATCTCGTTGAAAGCATCTTCAGTCAATTCTCATCAATCAAACAAAAGAAAATTGTCTCACTCATTGTCCACTATCTTACGGTAAAATAATTATGGTGCACACAAGAAACAAAACAGAGCTGCCTACATAAGTATAACGTGTGCCTACATATTTACAGCTGCATGCATATATGAACTTTTTTATTTAAAAAAAGTACATGCTATAAAGAAAGTGTTATAAAACTTGACATTTTGTCGTTTGCAGCTCTTGTACAAAGTAGAATTTAGGTGCATAATTCAGAACACACCACACCGGTCGGTATGCGGTATTATTATGCATTCAAATTTCTTCGAACTTTAATAGAGATTCATGAAGTTTGTTAGAACGACGAAGCGAAGGGATCGCTTCTCTGAAAATCATCACGATTTTTTTGATTATCAAAAGCACCAACCGCTGACAAAAGCGTAACAGACATTCTCTTTCAGTATTTGGCATATACCTTCTTTTTGTTATATAACATAAAAGAGTACAGCTAGTCTCAAGAATATAAAAAAAGATGATGATGAAAAAGCATTGTTGAAAAGAACGGCTTCACTCATAACTACGATATCATATAAACAGAGTGCATAACACTGGGATAAACACGATAAAGAGCTCTTCTTTTGCATGATATGATGATGATGAGGGTGATGTTGGTGTGGTGTGCAGACAATCATAAAACCAAACCAAGAATCCACCAACAATGCAATGCAACATGCACAAAACATTTAATAATATAAAAAGTAACAAGTTTCTTGTATGTGTTCGCCTCAAAAAGGTGAACACACTCTTCAGTATAGCTGGAAGTGTGTAGCTGACCACATCAACGTCTTTTGAATCTCATCATATCGAAAAAACCAGCTTTACAGAAAGGGAGAGAGAAAAGTTGTTGATCTCAGCCATAAAAATCCACATAATTCTTCGTCTTCCTCCGAGAGTGCATTTATTACATGCATCAATAGAAATAATACAGCGACATTTTTTGGGGGTCTTGTGGGAACCACTTATTAAACCTAAGTCGGAGAGGAGAAGGAGAACCGTCATTAGCTGTCATAGTGTGTTCGTGCATACACCCATCTACTCCCTCAAGTTAATTTTTTATCAAGAGTGCACCTTATCTTGAGTGTAAAAATGTTACTTTCAAAAACGTCTTGTGCAGGGCTTTTAGCCCTTTTTCTCACAGTGTGCCAATGTCAATCTCAGTTATTTTCAGATTTTGGGAATGCTTTCTCGAAAAAGCGAGTGCAAGAAACGGTATGAGTTTTAAATATATGATTTCCATGAGTTGCATAATGCTTGCATGCTATAAGTACTTAAATGCATTTTAAGAAATGTCTAGTATAGATACATGAACACTATGAAGGGGTTGAGGTTTGAGAATATGTACCGTATCAGCCAATTTGGGGCAATTGTGATAATTGTGAAATTCTGACTGAATGATTGTATAGGTGAGTGATCCATCCGCAACATCGATCAACCATCCTCGAAGGACGACGATTATTGATGTGCTCAAAGAGCTGAGAGCCACAACATTTTTGCAGCTCATCCAGCAAACACAACTTGGCTCCGCACTTCAAGGAAGTGGACCATACACAGTTTTTGCACCTACGGATGATGCTATTGACAGATTGCCAAAGTGGGCTCAGCGAAAACTCCTTGCGGATTCTGAAACCTTGGCGCAGATGCTTGTATATCATATTACCGTAGACAAGATCACATCGAAAGATATGAAGAATGAGTTGAGAATACCAACGTTGCTGCATGGCAAACCTGTCACAATCCGCCTTTATGCTGATAGGGTATCTTTTATAATAACTTTACTTGAAAGCAAGCAAAAAAATTCAATCAAATTTGTGAACACCGGATGATGATGATACAAGGGTGGCGTTTGACCATTCACAGAAACCTACCGTGAACCATGTAACGATTACAGTTCCTGATGCCATAGCCAGCAATGGAGTGGTACATGTTATTGGAGATACCCTGTTTCCGGTTCCTGTGGGCAATGTTTTTGACGTTCTTGAAAACTGCACTTCCTTCAGCAAATTCCGCGACTACATCTCGAAAGCTGGCTTAGATGCTGAGTTGAAGAATCCTAGTAAGCTAACGCCCCTTCATGATCTCTTCATCCTATTGACCAGTTGCTTGATATGATATAAGATGTTATAGAATGGAGCATGCTTGAAGAATTTATGGATTTCTTGCGTTTTTAAAGACAATCCTATCACATTGTTTGCACCCACGAATGATGCCTTTGACTTGATGCCCACGAGGGTAAAGAATATCCTAGAAAGCACGAACAATGCTAATTCATCAGGTAAATTCACACTAAACATTACAACGTATTGCGCACATGCGTTATAAAAACATCCCTAATACTCTGCTCTGGCACGGAAATTTTCGCGAATTCTGCTAAACAGAATACAAGAACGCTCAAGCGATGCTTCTCCAGCACGTTGTTTTGGGCACGTACTTCAGTCCAGCTTTAAAGGATGGCCAAGAACTGACAACCGCTTCTGAACGCGAACTTCTCATCGGTGTCCGTAACGGTTAGTATAAACAATTTACTATATATGCTACTAAAGTTTCAATTCATGGAAACAATCTAAACTTCATACGGAATTGTTTTTCTTATAAAATTGTGCAGATCGACTTCGAGAAGTAGGCCTTGGCCGTGTGTTGCGTTCCGATGTTCCTGCAACAAACGGGGTTGTTCATGGAGTCGATCGGTTCTTAGCCTATGACGACATTTGTTGATAGATAGAACCCAACCTAAGTATTACATATTTTAAAAGAAGCTGCATATCATCAGCTATCGGACCTGACTTGTCTTCTCACTACAACTAACTGCAGAACAGTATCAATATAAATGAATCAGCCATATTTAAATATTGTATGTTATTATATAGTTCGTAGTTTTTACAGTTGCATTGTAGAAGCCGTATAATGTCAATAAATAAACTAATTGTAAGTATAACAAAGTATTTCTCTAGGAGAAGCGCATGTTATAAATTTGAACATAACGAAAATTCAGTACTTCTACAACGAGACGATTCAAAGAGATGATATAATTTATAAAAGTAAAGATGTTTGGCTTTATTAGCAAAACTTACAAATTTAAATGAGCATGAATTACCGAAATTAGAACAAAGTATAGTTAGGTGTGTTGTTACTTGTAAAAGTCTGTGGACATAGCCACAAAATAAAAAAGTTACTTTTTAAAGTTTACTGAATATCCACCACCCTCTTGTTGTTCCAGCTTAAAATTTTCCGTAGATAAGCCGAACGGTCTTAGCACCATGTTTCCTAAATCCTTTAGCTTCCCTGTGGAGTGGAATACAAATAAATTTTCAAAAATACAACAACTTCAGCTTCTTGAATTAGAGTCGCGGAAGAGCATGATAGTACATAATATGCTGTACCACTGAAAATTTGAAATTTACCTAGCATTTCATCCTTAAGTTTCTCATTACGTTCATTAATTATAGGAGGAAGTCTCTGAAAACATTTCGTAGAGAATACAATACATTCAGATACAAGTACTCATGATAATTATAATTATTAAAATTCATCAAAATTAATCTAATCCATACTTGAGTTGCGATATAAGCTTCTCGATTTGACGGGTCTAATTCCACAATCTTTTTGTAGTCTTCTAGAGCCTCGTCTAATTTATCAAGTTCTTCATACAACGTCGCACGTCGTATAAGGGCTTTCATGTAATTAGGATTATATTCCAATGATTTTGCACAATCCATCACCGCTAAGTCTTTGTAACCCTGTATTGATGATAAAAACGAGTAATTAGCAAATTTATAGTAAAATTTCTTCAAATAACAACTCAACTTTCCATAAATTTTCCGAAAATTTACTATTTTTATTTTTGCAGCTCCTCTATTCGCATACAGTATGGATCTCAACACCTTCTCGCAAAGGGGGCACTTCAGAAGGCCTCTCGTGTACGACAATATTGCTTCTCGATACTTTTCCTCTTTAAATTCTTCATTTCCTTTGTCTTTAAGTTCCTTTGCTTCTGCTAGGCGTTCCTGAGTAATGTATAATGACCAAATTTACTTAAATGCTCAATTTTACTCCTACATCCAACATCAAACACGGCTTTCTACAATTCTACATTAATACTTACCGAAAACTTACCGAAATTTCTTCAGGACTCAATTTTTCTTCCTCTGCCTTCAACGCATCTTCGTCAACATAATCATCGGCGAGATGAGGTTCCTTTTCACTCGTTTCCCCCGTGTTCTCGTTCTCATCATCATTCACCTCCTCCTCCTCTTTATTGTCCACAACTAGTTTCTCAAAATCTGTCAGTGAACTTGAAGGATTAGCCTTATCTCCTTGACCCTGCTCGGTTCCTTCGCTCTCAATTACTTCACTGATATCCTTCTCCATCTTTTTAAGTCTTGCTAATACACTAAAATCTCCGTGAACCGTCACTCCCTTCAATTACACACTAGCACACTTATCTTATAAAGTGGAAACTGAAATAAATCAAATTTATTCAAAAAAGCTAGATGAACAATGTAAGTAAACATGTGCTGGAGCTGGAACGCTGGAAGCGGATATGATGACTGGAGCACCTTTTGGATGAGTAAGCAAAAGCATGAAAACATGTGTATTCTCCGTGTATTCTGATCTGTTGTGGTGTGCACATCAGCTGCTTTTAGCTAAAAGCTTTTTTGTGAAAAGTGACAGGAGCTTGTGATCGATGTTAATTTTATGGGTGTTGATTATAATTGTGACAGGTCTAAACAGTTGACAGTTATAATGATCGTTAGTAATAATGGCGTCGAATAGTATAGGAGCTATAGATGATGACAAGTGGTGGAATGAGTCGAAAACGAAGGCGTTCGATTTTGGAGATGAATCAGATTCCATTGGTGAAGAGGTAACGTTCGGAAGCATCTTCAAAATATTGTTATGTTATGTTATGCACTTGGTGTGAAAAATTAAAGTAATTTGTGGGTGTGTAGGACTCAACATTCTTCGGAGGACACCATGAAGCTGCCACAAAAATTAATTTAGAGTTACGGGCGGAAGTAAGCTCCTTGAGATCTTTCGCGTCGGATGGGTCAAGTGAAGAACATTCTGATTCTTTGCAAAGGATTCGGGATCTACCGTCTTATTTATGGTCCGATGCTGGGACGATAGAAAAGGGTGAGTTTTGCAGAATAATAGTTTGTAGAATAAATTAACCTCATTTCATAAAGATTGAACTTAATGAGTGGGAGTGGAATATATTTACAGAACTAGAAAGACCAACAATCTCAGCGGGTGCTCCGCTTGCACAAGATCTAATTTCCAGAGATGTAAGGTTTTCTTCGCTATTATTTAATATTGTGCATTTTAGGCTAGGACTTCCCACTTTGTAGTTAATTGTAGCTCTAATGACTGTTTCGTTGGTTTGAATTTTAGCTGGGACAAGGGAAATTACACATTCCACAGGTCGACGATACCATTCACCAGTTTCTTATAGGTAGCGATGCTGTGATACTGGAGCCCTACAAAAGCTACAGCCAGAAGAGACAGCTTCTTAGCAAAGCGATAGAAATCAATGATGGAAATGCTATTTTAGGAGTATGTTTTGGATTTCAGATGCAGAAATTCTAATTATTTTGTTTATTGTTGGAATATGAAATTGTTTATTTCAATGTCCCATTCTTTAGGTAACAATTTTTCTCTCAAAAACTCTTCGACCGAGCTTGTTTCGCCAGCTATTATTGGAATACAAACAGGCCACGGAACATTACATTCGTTATCTTGAAATCAAAAATGAAGTTAATCATCTTGCAGATTTACTGAAGTATAAAAAGCAATTCATGAGCTTATATATGTACAAATGTAAAACATGATTTCACATGAATTCAAGTGGTTTTAATTTTTCGTAGTATGCTTGGAAGGACAAAAGAGGCGATGTTAATTCGATACAAACAGATTCTGAGGCGAGCAGGAGGAAATCTTCAGAATTTACTCAGAGAATTAAAGCATTTCAATACAGCAGAATGTCAACTTAGTGATGAAGATATTGTAGTTTTTATAAGTCAACACTTGATGCTGCTTGACACACAAAAAGAAATCAAAGAGAAGAAAGATTCTCAGTTTCCACACTCAGAGTATCCATCCGTTTTAAGCACGTTAGGCTTTATCGCGGAGCATTTCTACGAAAATGCTGCTCCACAGTTAAATGTAGAGCTTATAAAACAAAAGTTTAATTTAAATAGTAAACAATACGCTTGGGTTGTTTTACAAGCACTTGTGAAGCAGCAGAAATGGCCACAAATCGAAACTTTACTCTTAACGAAGGTATAAACAGATATCCATTTAATCTATTGATAGAATTTCACACAAAGGTATGATTGATAATTTATTATGTTCATTGCTTAGTCCTGGCTAGGTGCATCGAAAGATAAGTGCCTTCTGCCTCTAGAGGAGGTTTGCCATACCTTGAAAGAAGCTCCCGTGGATTTGATATCCAGGTTTCTCCGACTAATTGATGATTATGAGAAACGATTAGCTATAGCAAGGAAATTAAAATGCCATATGGTAGTCATTGATGTAAGTTATCCCTGATAAGTATGCATCGCGTTCACCCAAATTATTACACTAGTATGTCCCTTACTGACCAATGTTTTCAATTGCAGGTATATGCTGCACAGAAAGACAGAGCTGCAATCTTAACTTATCGGGCTAATCTTGAAGAAAATTCCAAGGAAGCAGTTTATGCAGATAACACATTAAAACATACGGTACAAAAACCCGAAAATACGATAGAGAAAAACTTTTACAGGGATGAAATATGAATAACATTGTCTTTACTTTTCAGGCAATCAAGTGGAAAAACTGAACTGAAGGAAAACGTGAATCTAGCATATATGGTTGAATTACATCTATATTTATAACTCATCTATTGCCACATGTAAATCTCAAGAGGACACTTGACAATCATTGTTGCAGATATTTACTTTTACTTTTTACGTTTTTTATTTAAAAAGTTTACATGAAACAGTATTTTATAAGCTGCCTTATTAAATTATATTTATGAAATCATTTCAAAAGTTAAATTATTCTAATCGTAATACTGCACGCCGCGGTAAAACGGTAAAAGTATAAACAGAACGACACAGCTTCGTTCAGTCATTATTGAACGTTAACCTTTTAGCCTACATTTTCATAAAAACAATTGCCAGGTTTAAGTTGCCACAAATACGAACACTTTTCAGAACACAGAAATTGTGATGTCACTTCAGTCTTCAGGCAGTTTGGGACTAAAACAAATATTGTTTTGCACAGCCAAACAGGGCATTGCATATTGCTTGTAGCTACCCTACTTTTGTTGTCTACTAAACATGTCTCTTAAATTTTGCTGTTTGGGATCAATTTTTCTAGCAGACCTAGAAAGTCCTTGTCGACGGCAGCTTTGAGGTTGTTTCGTAGAAATTTTGGAAGAAGAAATTGATTTATTAAAGGCATTCGTAGATGCCTGTGGAGGGGAATTTACTTTCAAACTTTTTAAGCTGGCCTGTGTTAAACGGAACACTTCTGAAACGAGGGGGCTATTAACCGTCTCTGCGTCGTTATCATCTAAAGTAATTTCTTCAGTCTTTTTAGCTGAGATAAAAGTTTTCTTAACGGAAACATCCCCATTATAAGCTCCACAACTCGTATCTGAAAGCTGCGATAAATGTTGAGATGAATCTATTTCGCACGAGAAAGTTTCAGAGTTGCTGTAGATGCTAAGTTGAGGTGTGTTAGAATCGTCCATCTAAAACAAAACACGAAAATAACGAGTGAATCTTTAATTTTTATACTTCAGATATGCCCTTGCTAATGCGGGCATAGCTACTTCGGGTATCCTAGCTAGTAATAAAATCATTCGTTTTCCCAGATTAACTGACCTGCTCGAAGCCAGAGTCTTTCTGTGTTCTACTCTCCACATCGTCTTCACTTTCCTCACAGAGTTTAATCGTTGTCTTCTCATCCCGTCGAAAATACTTGCTTCTAACGAACACTCTTCGTGTTTCTGAACAATCTGGTGATTTAACAAACGGTGATTTTGAAGCTCGGTTTTTACTTCGAGTATTGCCTGAGGGAGAACCGTTAATCCTTTCGCTGTCTTTTTCTTCAGTCATTCGACGGCGTTTTGCATTGAGTGGCGACTGAGTTGGTAATGAATGGGAGTGACTTTCCTCGTCATCAGAGTTAATACTAATTTCAATCTTCGTTTCTGTCCGCTCGGCATACATACTCAGTAAATCTTTGTCCCCCAGAACATTGTTATCAAGATCCATGTTGGTAACTAATATAGTAATACATACAATTCCAAGTAACACACTTGTTGTTTAACCCTTTTAATTTTGAAACTTATAATATTTTAAACAGCACACCAGTTAATGGACGTTTCTTCTTCTGAGACGAAGCAACGGATATCTGCATACCCACTGTTACACTATGAGATGCCGGAGCCACAGTTTTATTTTGTGGATTATAGGACTGCGACCAAATACTTCGGTTTGTGTACCCCTATTTATTTCAATGAAGGCTTGAATTATTTCAACAATGGTCACATTTGAAATACTTATTCTAATTTATATTTTGACGTACCGATCTGAGTGGTTCGTAAGTGTCCACAGTTTTCAAAGTATGAATATCAACGTTTCCTAATGCCATATTCACAGCCAACTAAAAATAAAGCAAATTCCACTTTACACCACATCGAACAGGGTAAGAGTAAAGCTTA
The DNA here is from genome assembly GCA_034687055.1 of Heteromurus nitidus. Lineage (NCBI taxonomy): Eukaryota > Metazoa > Arthropoda > Collembola > Entomobryomorpha > Entomobryidae > Heteromurus > Heteromurus nitidus. The sequence goes on from JAQFZW010003322.1 coordinate 12,493, forward strand.
TAAACAATTTAGAGCCCTACGTACCTGTGTGTCCTCATAAGTTCCACAATATGTTAGAATTTCTTGATCAATGTTATCTGGGTAAGCGGTGAGGGGAACAACCTTCCGAGATTTGGTATCAAAAACAAGCTGATATAAAAAGGTATTTTCTGCTTGAATAAAACCGTCAATATATTCATCCGGAACTTCTATTTGTAATTTCGTAAGGATTGTTGGGATCGATAGAATTATCTAAAACATTAATCATTTTTAGATTTTAGAGTCACTATGCCTTGAAACTAAAACTGTTTGGTAACAAAAATACTTTGCTAAATGACTATTCGTTGTATACTGAACTTACTTTCCGAATATCAGTTTCAGTGGAAGCCAACATAACAGTTTTCGCCCGTCCTAATCCAATTCCTGGTATGGAGGCCAAATAATCACAGCCAGACATGATGCACATCCACCGAAAACGATCGAACTCAAATTTTTTGGGGGTTAGGCCAAGGCACTGAGGTAGTTTAGTCTGGTCGAAAAGCACTCCATCTCCGTTTACACTCATCTTGAAGAAAATCTACAAAGAATTCCACAATATTTACAAATCTACCTATAACTTTTACCAGGTTATAATCTAACCATGAACATCGCAAGACACAATTCCATTTATTTACAGTGTATTACCTTAGGACAACCAAACAGAACAAGGTCGGAATCTTCGGTAATTACCACGTCAGCTATCCCAGTTCTCGCCAAGTTAGCTAATTGAGCATCCGCTTCGTATGGCGCAACCACATAGTCAATTTTTCTTTCTCGTAGTACCTGCATATTTTAAAATTCAGTTTATACTTGAAACTGTTTTAAAGAATAAGAATATTATTTTAATGATACAAATA
>JAQFZW010003323.1:0-13362 GCA_034687055.1 Heteromurus nitidus
CTCTCTCTCTCTGAGTAATAATATCATTCTGATGATTGTGTTCTGTTTCTTCGTTTCGTATATATATCTGTTATGCTTCTGCCGTGAACTGAAACGAAACCATCATGTTTATAAGCTCGAAGGAGAGAAAAAAACATGTGTCTCTTAATGCTGATTACTTTTTCTAGAATAAGATGAGATGTTTTGCGGTGGTTACATTCAAGGAAATGACAATGCTTGTCGTGATACATATTTTTACGTTGGCTTTTTTAAGCGATCACTGTAAAAATTGTGGTTTTCTTGAGAGAGAGAGAGATGCGACTAAAGAGTACGAAATCATTAAGGCGTATTTAGCTGCGTCTTAAACATTTGGTTTTTGTTTTTAACGTTTTTTTTCTTTCTTTACCTCATAACCAAAAAAATCCTGTCCGCTCTCCGCTGGTTTTAAAAGAAACAGTTGAAGTCATCATCAGTTATTTAAGAGAGGAGGCTTTTTAGGCTGCAATTATATTTCGTGTTGTGGTCGATCTCTCTTCACTGATTGAAAATTGAGTTTAAATGTCCAAAGTCGTTTTTAAGGTACCTCAAAACTCACTGCACCACACTAGAAAAAAATAACGCTCAATATCATCACACATTAGAGTATACAGTGGTCAGTTCAGGGTAATATGTGACTAAGAGGGGAAGACGCGATTATATTTTCGCGAATGACGCATCCCACCCTTTACTGATTTTGACCACTGGGCTAATGACAGAGCAGAAAATGTGATTACTGCACCTAAAGAACCGAACAGTCGTTTTTAACATCTACCTACCAATCAAGACGACGAGCCACTACCACAGAACTCGAACTACAAAATTTTTCATATGAACAGTATACGTACACATATTTTTCCTCGTTGATTACTGATGCAGGACTTCTGCTAATACCATGTTTTTATTGAAATTGACCAACATATATATTGTGAGCTATATGCATGGTGGTGGTATGGAGCAACGAACAAAAAGCCCTTTTCGATCATATATCGAGAGCTACGCTACCTACCTATTTTTGTTGGTTGTGCACACCTTCATGGAATCACCTTCACCATTATTATACATGTGATGGTGAATATATGGGGCCTGGCCAGTATATTGAATTGATTGTTGGAGAAGAAAAAAACACGTACGCTCACGTTCGTATTAGGTTCATAAACTTCTTTTATATAAAGGCGATTACATGTGTATCTCAAAAGATAAGATAGCCCATATTTCTTTCTTAAAAGAAAGAAAGAAGAAGAAAAAAGTGTGCTTCACTTCTTCGAGTTTGCAAGGTTTTTTTTCTCACATGTCTTCCCGATTCTCTCTCAACACTCCAACACTCTGTTCCATAAGCAACACAAATTTTTTTTATATATATGGAATATGGGAACGATTTAGGGGTGAAGTTAAGTAAAAGCGTATAATTTAATGTCGTGTTCTCGCATAAATCATTCATTCCATACTGGTCATTCCATCATCATCATCATCGTATTTTTTTGAAGGAGTATAATCTCACTTACACATTAACCATACTACTACACATACCAGCACTTTGAATGGGATGTTTTAGAGTATTATAGTTTTTTTACGCTCCTTGTTACCACTTACCTTTAACTACTTGAACATACGATTAGATCCCCCCAAAAAGAGATAGAAAGAAGATTGAGCAGGGATGAAAACATTTTCATACAAAGAAAGAAAGAAACCTTTTTTCCTAGGCATATATTTTTTTCTATCTATGAACCAAAAAAATATATTATTATACAATATAGCACGAGAAAAAAAAAGAAAGGTGTATACCACAACAATGCAATAATAATATGATTATAATTTTATTGCATTTTATATCTTCTATTTATTATATAATTTTTGATATAATTTTTTTTCTTGTTTTTGTTGACCCTAAGTATAATGTATAGCTAACATAGACTTGTTGATAATCATATTTCCCATAGGTGCAAGGTACGGGGTCCAGATATGAGGCGAAGAGGCTGCTCCGTGAAATTAGGCAACTGACAAGCTTACCCATTTCGTAACATGCGTTCGTTCGCTTGTTGCGCGTTCACGCGTTCTAAAAAGTGAGTGAGTGTTTGCGTTCCGTTGTTCGCGCGTTGTTCGTCCCTTCGACCATCCGATCCTACTACTACTCTCCTACACTATCAACCACACTACTTCTTCTACAAAAACAGACAAAAAATTATTCTCTACTTCCTTGCAAGAATTTTTGTTGCAGAAAAAAATAGAAAAAAAGTACGCAGTGCAGAAAAAAGGCAAGTGCAAAGCAAAGTGATGATGATGATAATGATGATGAAAGATGAGAGCGTGATGATGATGTGAGTGAGTACACACACACACACATAGGAGAAAAAAATGTGAGAGACAGACAGGCATGCAAGCAACCTCTGGAGTATTATAGGAAAAAAGAAAAAATCACACAAAATGATGATGATGTTTTGAAGGGAAAAACAAGAAAAAAAAGTATGATGACCATTTTAAATCTACAATTTATTATTATTCTTTATTCTATTTACCAATTTATTATCATTATTATATAAAAAACGTATATCATATTAAGGAAATATGGTAGTTAATTTCGATACTGTAACACAAACAAAAAACCACATACATTATATACTAGCTACATACACACAAAAGTTTTTTGGAATGGGCAGAGGGCAACTATTAAGAAATGAATCTGTATAGTTTAAGGAAAAAACACTTAACATGCATTAATATACATTGAAGCAAGTACAGTAGTTTGGATATGTCTACAAAAAGAGTATATTATATGTACAACATTGCTACATACCTACTTATATACACAGTCAAAAAATAGCTGGACAAAGAAGGAGATGATTAATATATTTAAAAATAATATATATATGCTTCTCGTGAGAATCATATTTCCATCATTTAAGCTAAAAACAAATAAGTGCAAAAAAAAGTTTGTAGTAGAGAAAATAAAACTGAACACTTACAAAAAAAGGAAAAAGATATAGTGCTTGATATATACATACATACTATAAAAGGAACTGACACAATCTGACACAAAATATTTAAGTGTTTGCTCTCCTTATTCTTTTTCCCATTATATACAAAAATAGGTACATATATTTGGCGATTAAAAATTACCAAACTAATTCCTACAAAGTATAAAATATGTACTGATACTATATACACTTGATAATGATGATGAAGATCATGATGATGATATAAGTATGTATATGTAAAGATGATCAAGGATAGAAACTTTTTTTAGAAGAAAAACTCTTTTTTCTTGTGTTTTTACAAAACTCACACACATTACATTATTACACATAAAAAACCAAGAGGAAAAAGTATATGTATTGAGTGAAGTTGGAGTAGTAGTATAGGTATATAAATATGCCGTATGATAACGTACAATATTTGTGGAAAAAAATTTAAGCAGTTACAGTATAAATATATATCTTATCTTTACTGATTACACAATTTTTTCTCTACATGGATTATATATTAAAAATAATGTGTATCCAATTGACTCTCCAGACGAACAGTCACCAAAAAATCTGCTGTGTTGATTTTTTTCTCGTTTTACTACATCTCTCTTCCTGATAAAACAGAAAGGATATGATATATATAAAATGCTGGTGTTAAATAAAATGAATGTTTTTATGATGCTGATTGATGATGAAAAAGTTGAGGGCAGGAAAGTAAAGTGTATGAATATATGGAAAAACGTTTTAGGCTGTGTTTTTAAGATGTACATAGATTAAAATAGTTGCGAAGAAAAAAAATTGGTAATTTTTTTGTGTGAGCTCTAGACGACAATGATGATGATGATGATGAATTTTTGATCATGATAAATGAGAACACGCGCGTTGTGTTGTGTGTGTAGGAGTTCTTTTTCTCTCTCTGAAGATGAAGCCTTGCAGTCTTTAAAAGTATATACAAAAAATATGAATGATAATGTGCTGCAATCTGAATAATACCTGGTCATATTATTACCTACAAAATATACAAACAATTTACAAAATGGATAAAAAACTGACTCTGAAATATTTGGCTCATTTCATGTATATGAAACATGGGTGAGCTAGACCTAATTAAAAAAATATACTATTACATTATATATATAAATATAAATATATTATTACTTGTAGTTGTCTTATAAGATAATACGGTTATCAAATTGTTAAAAAATGAACATTCGAAGTCTACAGAATAAAAATAATCGTTTAAAAATATAACGTCACAAATATTCTCACATCGGTTATATATATCTTCATATATTTTCTACGGGTTCCTCTCGTGCTTCGTAGTTTCTTCTCCTTTTTTTCGTCTTTTACTCAAAAAAAATAATCCAAGAGCGTGATGTTGCTCACCGTTGAGACATTCTCGACACAAAATTATTATCTGCATAAACTCATGAATGAACCTCTCGAGGGAAGGAAGGAGTCAAAAATATGAAAATAAGATGTGCAATGAGAAGCACGATATAGGTGCTATCCAAAGTGTAATATATCTTTCTTTTTTTTTGCTTTTAACGATTCTGCATCACAATCAGGTATCATGACGCACGCGAGATTAGGGATTGATCAAAAAAGTCACCACATATGCATACGATGGCATATTTTTTCATATACCAAAAAGACTATATATATATAATCCGAAGGATATCACTCACATCATAATATATTATATGAGCATGAGAAAATTATGTTTGCTAATAACACGGCATTACTGTACTTTTACACCATTCGCGAGTGGAAGAAGGAGAAAAAAAGTGAGCAGGAGTCAGAGAGTTCTACTTAGGGATTGTCAGCCTGTAAAATCTCATAAATTTAAATGATTTCCCGATAATAAATGCAAATTGAGTGTTGATACAGAGTGCAGACAAGGGATGCAAAAGTGTTGGCAAAAATTGGTTAATGTTCCAACTTCCAAAACCTCACGGCGTCAATATTATGTTCATATATTCTCACACGCAACCATTGTCATGAGGTGGGGGAAACGGAGTGTTGAGTTACAATTTAATTCATATATTCTTTTGGGCTATATGCACTGCATATTGCATACACGAGTCTAGACAATGAAGGGTAATATGAATAAGTCGTCGACATCATCATCGTCAAGTGAAGTGACTCAAAGTAAGTAAGTATTCAAATATGCATTAATGTTTCTTCATAAGTGCTTCACGCCTATCAACCTTATCCTTGTCTTTTTTTTTCTTTCTCTCTCGCTCCCTCTCCTCCAAAATCATTAACATCTTTTAATTAAAGGAAACATAATAAGAAGAATCTTTCTTAACTTGACAATATTTTTTTTCTCGCGGAGGGCGACATATACTCATCATGAGACGCAGTATATTTATATGTTTCATTTGCATCGAGAAATGGCATGTTGCATACTGGGAGCCGACGGGGTCTGATGAATAACTGAGAATATGTTATGTTCTCGTGTTAGAATGGGTGCACTCTCATTTCAAACATTTTTTTGGGTCCGTTTATATACCTACTGCCCAGGGAGAAAACAAGGTACTTTTTCTAGTGAGCAACTTTATTTTCACAAAATAACATGTAAAAAGGACAGCTCACTTATAGCTGTACTCTACCATTTTAATTGTGGGGGGATTGTGGATCGAAGTACCTCGTTGCAAAAAAATACATCGTTTGAAAGGAAGATGTATCGGGTGTATACTACGCTTCACTTGATGAGTAGCAGAAAAACGGTGCATGTTTCCACTTGAATAAGGATGAGGTGACAGCATAAAGTAGAAGAAGCATTGGATATATTTTTTTTATTCGTACACTTCGCCAAGTAATTGCTTTAGGGCCGCTTGTCATTTAAGTCTTATGACATGCTGATTTTTTATACACACTTTTCTAAACTTGTAATTTCGTTGAGTCTGGATTCTTGGAAAAACAGCAGCAAAGTGGAAAAGCCTGCTTAAGTGTTTGACAGAGGAGATGAGGAGTAAAATATATGCCACATTGTATAATTCTCTCATGAAAATACCTGAATGAAGTGACCATTTTACACAAGCACACACAATTTATAAATGTGAATGTGATGTGTGTATCGAGAAACGTTTTAACAATTTGCGTCGTCGTCTCGCACAGCCCCCAAAATGTATATGCTGTCCATAACATTCCCCTCTCTCTCAGCATATAAAAAGGAGGATACAGGCTAAATGATCAAAATTACACTTTCGAGAAATTAAGTATGTAAATATGATTGCCACAAGGAGGAAAAAATGTTTTTGGTGAGGGATAGGTAATAAAATAGAAAAAAACGACTTTTTATATGAGTTGCCCATTAGCATTATGCATAATGCTAATGAATTCAATGTACACAATGTGAGCTTTAGAGTATGCGTTCTTCTCTTCAGCCCATCTCCTCTCCTCGTCGAATGAAAAAAAAACGCTTTTCACAGTCATGATTGTTATACTCTTCTTGAGGAGACGAAGAAGAAGAACACACTTGTCAGTCAATGCGTAGGTAACCGAAACGAAGCTTTTTTCAGAGAGAGAGAGAGAGAGCATTGTATTATATAAAAAAAGTTCTTTTTCTTTGAAAAAAGATCCTATCTGAACATCTTAATTTCCTCTGCTAATGGTAAGCGCAGAGAGGAGAGAGAGAAAAACGCTCTTCTGGCTTTCTTTCTCATAAACCAAAGAGCATGTTTTGTTGTTATGTGTTGTGCTCCTCCTCGTCGTTTTACATTTCTCTCTACATTTTTTAAATAATATTGATAGATTGAGCGTGAACCACACTGGCTGGAATAAAATACTTGGAGCCATCACTCGCGCACTAAATTTTACATGTTGTTTCGTAACGAATTTAAAGAAATAACCAGTTGTACTGAACACTGGAAACGAGCATTATTAAATGCAAAATATGATCCTCTCTCACTTTGATTTCTGTTGTCACGAATCCCTCACAGCCTTTAGTCTACGGCATGGTCACGATGATGTTCATGATGGAACAGAAAAGAGCAGATTTTTCTCTAATTTTCTCTCCTTCTTCTCTCTCATTTCATAAACTTCAAATGTAATTTGAACTCTGCTCCTCTTATACGCTCTCACAACTCTGTTTGCTATAACTCACCTGGCTAGTTTTTCAGTGAACTCGAGACAAATTAGAATACTTAATGAAATCACTCGTACACATACTATTCAAAGGTACTTCTCCAATGTGTCTCTCAGGAAAAAAATAGAGAGAATCATCATCAGAGAATAAGAGGTGCATTGAGAATTGTGACGTGTGTTGTGTTTTCAATATTTGTTTAATGTGAGTCAGAGTCAAGTTTTGGATTTGAGAAAAAAATAAGGTGGCGATGCACTGGGAGAAAATTATTGATTTTTTAAAATAGAATTATACAGTGACGGTGTTAGACACACTGCATATTTTTACACTTACAACAACCCTGGCTGAAAATGATACTTTTTTGATCGTGAAACAAACACGTTTCAAATAATAATAATGCTCTTTTGATATCATCAATTAGCACACACATCCGCTCCATGTTAATTCTCCCAGGATCTGAACACAACATTTGACTCTTCTCATTTTTTCTCCTCGTATATATCGAGAATTTGTAATAAAGATTCACTTACATCATGAAAATCAACCAGCACCAGCATCACTTTTTTATTCGAGTATAATACGAAATAGTATATCCTGGCAGAATCAAGTGAGCTGATGTGTAGTAAAAATGGTCCAATTCTTGATGGAGTTGAAGGTAAGACAAAAAGCAAAAGGTTATAATGGTGGTGAATATATTGCTTTAATAACTCCACATCAAGTATCAGTCAAGTGGAGGAGTAGTGCATATATAAAGCAAACACGAAAAGGAGTTTTGAATTACTTAAAAAGTAATACGATTTTTTCTCTCTCGCATGTACATACGCAATCAGAGAAACCGGCTAAACAAGTCAAGTCCTTGATTCGTGTGGTTGGATTGCTTCTCTCTGATGTGATGTGATGGTGGTGGTGGTGTGCTCTCTTCTCTTGCTGCTGCTGTTGTTCCTGTCGATGAGATCATATAAGAATAACAAATTATGCGAATGAAAAACACCTTAAAATTATGTATTTGACGTGGTTTCAGCGTAATTAATTCTGTATGTTGACTGTTATTTGTGCTCTCTCTTTCTTCCTTGCTCTCTCTCCCTCTATCGCTCCCTAGTCATCAGTCATCACCTCCAGCACTGAAATATGAGATGGCATATGGGCTCTCTCAATAATGTAAATATGTTATATATCTGCATTTATATTAGAAAAAAGTGAGGAGAGGATGGTTGCAGAAGTTTGAGACGATTTTTTAAATTTCATATCAGGTACACATGTTATATATTATATGAAGGCACCTTCATGTTATTCAGATCGAGCGAGATCCGGATTCTAGAGCAGCGGTGATTGAACGTTTGAAGGATAAAAAAGAACAATACGATGAGTGGAGAGAGAAAAGTGATACATAAAACCTTCTATTCTTATGGCATAAAATTACTACAGCGAATACGCTTTATTGAATTTTGAATTGCATGAATTATCTGAAGACGACGCGCTTAGTCATCCTTTTAATAACTAAACTTACGCGAGTCGAGTACAGAGCATACATCCCCTACTGAATTTATAAAACTTTGGCAAGTTTGAGAGCAGGAGTTTTAATTTTAATTTTGGGAACATTATGAAAGATGGATGTAAGAATTTCTTCTAAGAGAGAGGAGCAACGACAGTTTCATAAAACCAAAGTATATATTGGCGACGTTGAGCATGACTTTTTCATATCGTGATTTGAGCATGTGATTATTTTTATATTCTCAGTGATTATGCTGAATTTAGTGAAAGGAAAATGAAGCTACTTTGGAAGGACAACATCATATCTGTTTTTGTCTGTTTTAGTGCATCCTTTTACTGCTGGCATGCCTCCGCACAGTATGCTACTCAACATGCTCTCTTTTATAATACACATATTTTATTCATCTTTTGCATTTCCCATTCTATCCACACACACACACACAAAGATGGTGACGCTGATGGTCAAGGATGGTTGGAAATAAATGGGCTGTTTGACTCGGAAGATGAATTTTTATATGAACGAGCAGTGATCGTCAATGGGAGCCACGACTATGCACGCTTCACCCATTATCAACGATTTTTTTCATGTTAAGTCATTCACAATATATATTTTCTCCTTCGAATACATTTTGTGTGTGCACCTTTTTTTCGCTCATGCCACTCTGGATTGAATAACATATTACGTGTATGTATATACAAAATGTGAAAAATAGCAGACTTATGAAGAGAAATATTACTGGAATGATGATGATGATGATGAGTTAGTACAAAATGGGAATATATACATTCATAAAAATGATTGCTGCAGCACTTTACTATTATTATGGTGGTATTGTAGCCATTATTGCATTTTCGAGAGAGTCGTGTGGTGTATTGTGTCGTTGTAAAACTGCTTTTAAAAATAGTCTTCTTGCGGAGGTGGTATGTGTGCTTCTGGGAACCCTCAACTCAAAACAGCAGCACATTCGGTATATTTCAGATCCATGGGCACATATACTTTTTGTTGAACAGATCAGAAAATGCACTTACCTGAACTGATGAATGGCTTTAGAGCACGGTCCGCTACTTGCATGAATAGAAACTGCAGACGTGAGTAGTTCCAAAGAGGAGAAGGAAAATTTTTTGTGAAAGCGGAGACTGACATACGGACGTAAACGTAATTTATCATAATATTAGAAAACTCATTCAGTGTGTAAAAACTTTATGTAGTTGGGATGCCATCTGCATGTTTCTCTCTACAAGGGGGTACACTATTACTCTTACTCCTCTTTTCTCATTCATTCATTCAAAAAAAGTTTTTTCATTCACCGGCACTCGCGCTTCCCTTTTCTCCACATGTGCCCCCCTAAAAACTTGCTCTCTCTGAGAGAGAATGAACAGAGAGAAACGTAGTAGAGTAGAAGCTCGTCGTACACACACTAGTAATTGGGCTCACTCACTCCGTCTACTATTTACTGTCAGAGGGACGACGACGGCAATTGGAAATGACTTAGCGCGGACAAAAAAACCGTATACCCAATGCCAAAAAAATTTTGTATGAAAAAAAAACTCCACACTATGGCTTATGTATTGTATGTGCGCACCCTTATACTCATGAAAAATATCCTCTTATTATTGCCGAGGAGAAGAAGGATGTGTATGCCATAATGGATGTAAGTCTCCAGTGATACTTTCATTCATAAACAGATAGATGTTATTATGTGGGTCCATTTACATCCGATTCACACGACCATCCCATCATCTGTCTTGTCAGTTAATTCCACAATTTCTCACCAAACCAAACACACATACACACACACTTCTTCTCATCTCATCCTATATTTCAAATGTAATCTTTTGCATCAAACTGTGACTTTCAGACAAGAGCAAAACTTGTATATATACTCTCAAGCTCGTCCTTAGATTAGAATTTATACGAGATGTCATTCACAAAATGAGATGTTTAATGAAATGTAAAGATGAGTAAAGAAGGAGAAAAGGAGAGCAGGAGCATACCACATTTATTCCCAATAAAGTGACTATAAAAACTTCGTCTCTCCTCTCATTTACTCAATGACACAAGCACAACAATAATGTATTGCGCAAGAACAAATCACATTATTCATCTTTATGTGCTTTTCCCTTACTCGTATATAATCTGATGCGAAAAGCGAGGAAAAAAAACATCAACCATCATAATAACAAGATCGTATGGCATATACATAGGTACTTTTAGGTATGTTGATGTCAGTAACTTATTGGTTGCGAATAAATGTGCGTGAAGAAGAATTTTTTTTGCAGGAAAAAAAGTAGGAATAATAGTACCTTCTTGTGGATAAGTCATCTCCGCCTTCTCATAAAAATCCTTCCGAGTAAATGTCAATAATGAAGTGAGTGGACAAGAATATATTGGAGTACATGAAGTAGGTTGCACCACAAAATGGAGTTTCGTCGAGTTGAGATACTGCACCGTCCCTTCCTCTTTCATATGGCGAATGGTGGGGCGATGGTGGCATTAAGGTACACATCACCTCCACACGAATGAAATAGCAAAAGATCATATTTGAACTTACAACAACGCTCATCCACACGCATCCTCTCGAAATGACGACTTTTGTCGTTCATTTATGCACCAGGGCGAATTACTTACTACAACAGGGAATAATATTATTATGTATCCTCTCCAGCTCGAACGCAGATGTACCATAACGCGCTTGTCTGCTTCCGGTCGGTTGGAGATAAAAGTAATACAAAAAATATATATGCACTTAGATTCAACTCATTTAAGCACAAATTGGCAGCGCGGAGAGGTGAATGGTAGTGAATCACACACACTTTTCTTCTTTTGCTCGAAATTTGGGAAAATGGAATTGTGTGCTTTTTGTGTCTGCCGTTTCCAGTAGTCTGCGTTTTCCGCTTTATTACATCATGGGAAATGGATATTATGCTATTGTGGGAGTATTGTGATGTACGCTTTTTGTTTGTGCATGTGTATTTTGAATTACTTGAGCAGTTCACTCCAGAAAATGACCATATTATTCAGAGGAGTCATCTCGATTTCCCTCTTTCCGCGACGACGTATTTCTGTCGGTTCTCTGCTTCCCAGCTTCTTCCTACCATTTTTTCGCCCTTTTCGTCATGCTCTGCTTTTATCTGGAAGAAGTGATGAGCCGAAGTAGTGTCTAGCTCTGATGGTGGTGGTGGTGGGAGAGAAGGAGAAAGTAGTAATAGTCGTGAAAGTGAGGAGAAGGGAAATAAAATAAATTGGAAGAAAACAGACAGAGGCCCATTACCTTGAAGAAAGTTATGGATTGGCATTTTCTTCTTTTTTTCTGGGGGAGGTAGAATAATAATGTAATGTGAGCACATATCATCCATCCTCTCCTTTCTTTCACTCTCTCTCTCTCCTCCGGTAACGTTCATCTTCCTTTCGCACATTTTCCACCTTCTACTAGTATGCCTATATGTAGCTGTAGGATGTGCAAGTGGAATATTATACAAACACATGGAGCCATCCCATCGTCATCATCATCATGAAAATCATCATGGTCGTCATTCCTTTTACTTTCCTCTAAGACGACTTTCAGCACAAGAGAGAAAAGAGTAGAGGGAAGAGTTAGGGAAGAGAGAGAGAGAGAAACTAACCACCAACAGCTCAACCAAGTGAAACTATCATCATAAAACAAGCTGACGAATATAGACTCCGGGTAAAAAGAGAAGACTCTCTCTCTCTCTCTCTCTGCTAACCACATGCATACATAGAAACATGCCACATCACATCTAAGGGAATCGTCATTCCTCAAGAGTTCTCAAAGTCGTAAGTCGCAGGAGAGAGCATTATGTCATGACATGTCATGCAGCCATAGTGGCAGAGAAGGAGTAGTTGTAATATTGTAGCTGAAAATGTGAAGAGAGAGAGAGAGAGAGACGACTGAGTGAAGGAGAGAAAAGGCTTTGTTAGAATTGCAAGGGAAAAGTAAAGAGCGGACGGAAGAATGAAATGACTAGCTGTCTGCCTGTTGTCCTCGTCGAGTTTTGTATAAATTCGTACCATAAACACTCACGCGCTAAAACATGTTTGACTGTACAAGGAGAAGGCTCGTAGTAGTGAAAGAAGGACAGCGAAGCGACTGGAAAGAGGATCTGGAACGCGTGTATGAATGGATTGGATGGACAGGGTTATAAGTATGCATCTACATTCTGAAACACTTTCCATTCCACTGAAGTTTCTCTACTTATTCTTCTCGTACGCCACTTTCGGGAGAAATTTTCGCTTTTGTAGCACACTACGTTGTTCCAGTGTAGCTCCTCAAGTCTTCATACAAAACTAGACACTGTATTCACTGCGTATAATATACATTCATTTCAGAAAATGGAAAACCAGTTCTTTCCTTTTCAGCAACTGGGAATGTCGACACGGCACTGGATATATAATTTGGGGAATGAGGAATATGTGAAATGCACAAGGAATGTTTTATGGCACATATAATACTTTCTGGAATGCCTGTATAATGTATGTACATAATATGGTGTGTAGAGGAATTGCCGGTGCACACAATGCCATCATGTTTGCCTGGAAGTTTTTGAGAATCGGAGAGAATCACTTGGCAGACAGTTAGGACGAGGACGAGCTACTGTGTAACATCAGCAGCAGCAGCATTCATTTTCTTCGCTCTCTTCTGCTCCATACGCATTCCCCACTTACTTATTCCCATCTCTCGAGTAACTTATGATTGGATGACATCTCATCTTTTCCTTGATGTTGACAAAGTTGAGTTTGATTCAATTGTATTTCTCGATTTTATTCCGACTACTACTACCACT
>JAQFZW010003324.1:0-13361 GCA_034687055.1 Heteromurus nitidus
CACTTATGGACTTGAGTACTTACAAGTACAAGGACTTGCCCAAGCCTGGTTATTATACTTATCATTAGTGAATCAAAATTTGAAGTTTTAACTAATTGATTCGAAAGGAATTTCAAACAAGATGGGGTCACGGGGGAATCGAAATGGTGGACAGGTCTTGAGGGGAGGTAAGTATTTGATTATTGTTGCAAGCTATCAGCTGATAGTTAAGATTGTTATTAGTTGCCTGCTCGTGATTGTCAATTGGTGAGCGTACACGGTGTGAATGTTTAATCAGTTACGATCAGTTGTCAGTAAACAACAAGTAACCACGATTAAAATGATACTTCAACGTTTAGATCAATCAATGGTATTGACCTTTTATTTGGTTTTTTGTTTGTTTTGGTATTTTAGAAGAAGAACACCTGGAAGCGATGAATCAATCGATGGCGGACAAGCTCTCCATGAAAGTTGGCCAACTGAAAAATGTATGACATGCTAATTTTCTCACAATTGATTGAAGTTATGCGTCAGTTTTTTTGAATTTGTGCTAAATAGACAGGGTTGATTAGCGTGTAATAATGGACAACGGAGTGATTATCTCATAAACTCGATTTATTTTTTAAAATTCTGTCACAGTTGTGTACTTCTCTATCTAGGTAGCTTATCGCCTAAAATAACAATTGAAGCACTGCAGCACCAAGAATGTTTTACATATACTATCTTCCTTTTTAAGTAAAGCCCATAAGCACATCAAAAAAGTATATAATAAATTAATGTCCAATTCACTTGAAAGTAGATGTCTTGTGTGTGCAGTTAGTGGCGTTAGGATGTAGGCCTTCCGTTGATGAATGTTGTTAGTTGTTGTTAAGTTGAGTCGGTAACATGCGTTGCGAGTAGTAAAACAGTTGTAGAATAAATTAAGCATAAGAATAAATTAATAAGAACGCTTTCCTTTTCCTAAGGCTCTACCTGTCAGTCTTGGCGTATGCATGCATATGTGTGTAGTGAAATCGCAAAATGTGATACCCTGTCCTGTCTATTTATAAATTAAAGTTAACTGTCAGTCATTGTGTCGTTGAAGTCTTAAGGGAGATTGTACTAGTACTGTAAGCTGGTCTCTATTTAAAGTAGTATAATGAACGATTGACAGTTATATCAGGAGAGTTAGGGAGATCGGAAACCATTAGCAAAAATGGCTGTGCGGTATGGTTAAATATGGTAGAGTAGCGAAATGTTATCGCAAAACAGTTTGCACCTCCTATCTCCGGTCCTTTTTAAGATCTAATGTTGCAAATCAAATTATTCCAGCAAATATTATATCTAGTGAATCTTCTGTTTCTAGCTGGCGATTGATTTGGATGTGGAAGCCAGAGACCATCTCCCATTGTTGGATGGAATGGACGATAGCATGGAATCAGGAACGGCACGACTTGGAGGTACTTCTGGGCGACTGAGAAATATTGGGAGGACAAGAGGAATGACTGGAAGGAAACTTACATGCTATGTTGGTCTTGGTGTCTGTACTGTCATGATTTTTGTATACTACGTTCTTCTACCGATGGCCTTGAAGTAATTGATTCTTGTCTGAATTAATTGTTTAGATTTTCTTGTCATTAGGTATAAAATTATTACAAGTTGAAAGATGTTATAACGCTGGGTGGATGTTGAAAATCCTAGATTTGGTATGAGCATAAAAATTGCCGCAAGTGTCATTAAAGATGTCAGCAAAGGTGAAAATAGCACAATGCCATATGTCAGATAATAGTCTCTTAAATTACTGAATACTGCCTGGGCGCGACCTGCAATGTTACAAATCGGGTAGCCAATCACATGAACAAACTTTCCAGTTAAATTGGGCTCATCGCTACGACCCAAAAGATATTTCATGTGGTGTGCCCAAGGTAGTGCAAACGTTGCTACAATGTTGGTTACAATTTCCGACGACTTCATTAGCTCGACTAGAGGCGTGGCCAACAATGTGTAGCCCTGAAACGTAAAGTGAAAAGAACATTTATTAAATTCGGAAGCGTTATATGTTTATACTGTAAGAAATGGTGTGATATTTGCTGTCTTGGTCTTAGAAATTATAATTCGCCTACCGTTTACATACTAGCTGAAAATACAAGTAGGCATTTACTATTAAACCGGAATAGCTTTTGAACTGTAAACTTTGGATACGTAGATAGTAGATATAGATATACGTAGTAGATTTTTAAAATCCAACGAGAATCCGTAATTATTTATTGAAGACGTATTAGATTAATTATAATAATAAGAAATGCGACTTCGAGATAGATGATTCTGAGTGACAGCGTATGTCAGATTGTTGCTACTATTATCAGGTGGATTCGCATTCAGTATTTATACATGAATAATTTAAGGTAAAATGCTACTAAAACAGTGGGTCAGCTATTTGGACGTATTGTGTAAAAATCTTTCAATTTTCCCATATAATCTTTGAATGATCTACTCCAATCTAAATTCAAGAAAACATTGTATTTTGCTGTATGGCACAACTAGAATTGTCCCTGTTCTGTATACATTCTTATCGTGTAGTGTGTAGTTACCAACTGAAAATGAAAAAAGGTTAGTTTTACGGAAAGCGTGTGCTAATATCCATCCAACTCCTGATAGGTTTTTCTACTATTTGATACAATCATAATTGTGAGTTTGTGGACAACAGCGAATGCTTGTGTTAATGTTAATATTTAAACTACTTCAATTCCAACAGATATAACAAGACGTTATAGCATGTAAGAAATTATTACCAAAGCAAATTACAAAATAAATATTATTTTTTATAAACTATCGAAACAATGGGTTTACTTCAGTTACCTTCATTGTGTACGGAGATGAGTCTGTCACATACTTTCCGAATTCGGCATCAGCAGCAAAAGTTTCTGGATCTATGTAACCCTGTCTAAAGAGTTCTGTACATATGACAGTCGTTTCCGAAAACACTCTCCCCAATAAACTGCCACAACTGCCGAAAGTTCCTACGAAGCAAGGGCCTGTGCATGCTGCAGGAAGTGCTCCAAGTGGGAGTCTGCCAAGCACCAGCACACACATCGCACATCCTGTACTAGACCCAATGCATGAACCAACAAAAGGCTTGGCAGCTTTCAAGATCTGTCGTAATTCGGGCAACTTGGATGTTCCTGGAGCGTTAGCGGGTGCTGGAGTACTTGAAGGCTCCTCAGAAATCGGTATATCTAATCGGCTGCTCAAATTAATTTTCATATTATTTGCAATTCATGGTTTTCTTTTACATACATGCTATATCTCCGTTGTACTCACGTGGTGGGATATCCATACGTCACAGGATCCAATTGATAGTCCCTGTTTTTAATCGGTTGGTAATAATACTGGCTCGCTGTATCATCCTTGGAAGTCGCCCATTGCGAATTTTGAGACAACCATGGATCTTTACTGGAAAAGCTGTATTGATACTGAACGTTGGGGACGGAGTTCTTTTTGTCAGCGGTATCTCGCCTTTGCCTTTTGTTAAGACGTGATCTAAAGCAGTTGATTGGATGATTCAATCTGAGACCCGGTGTGCACGCCAGTTGCAGGGTTGACAATAATGAATGGCCGTCATCTTTCTCGGATTTGACGTTAGTGTAATTACTACTTGTCGCGTTTCCATTATCGGCAGCATCGTGCGTGCAAACAAATGTGATCCCGAATCCTTGCTGATTTGGGACAACAATAGTTTCCGGAAGATTTGCTTCACTGAAGAAGTAGTTGTATGGCATTTGGTTGAAGGGGTCGTATGTCACTACATTCATCAAATGCTCTTTGCACCCTGTTCCATTTCTCGTGGTGTTGGCAATTCGCCTCAGCTCCGCATTCGGAAGAATGGAGGATGTGGCAATATCATAGTCCACAATGTATGGAACCTTGCCGTAATCCTCTTTTAGCGAAATGACATCTTCCAAAACCCAGGTAGAGGGTTGAAGCAAGGTTACAACGGACGACTGTAATTGTGGCACGGATGATATGCCTAAATATGTTCCTTCATTTCGAAATCCCGATTTGCTGAATTCGATCAATCCAGACAATCCTGGCTTGGGAAACTGCATCTCATTCCTCAAGTGATCTCTTGCCAATGACATTGCATCGTATGCAAGGACGGCTGTTAGAATCATGGGTGTCGCTCCTACATTCGACAAGTCGGGGTAAAAAAATGTCAAGGTTCATAAACAACATCAAGAAATCATTGCTTCCATATTGTTTACAGTCTGCAAATACGCAGTACAACATATATTACTGATCCACATGGCAGATACCAAAACTTGCAATGTAAATGATTCCTCGTCAAAACTGTTCCAAATACAGTTACACTGAACTGGTTTGAGACGGATTGCATTACAGTGCGGGTGCTGGGCTATTGCCTTACTGACACTGTGCATGATTTGTTTTGAGACAAAACTCAAAGGAAAGGAATTGCAATGTACATTGCAAGTTAGCGATAATGATCTTACTAATTGTTCCAACAAAAACAGGTGCGCCACTTTTTCAGTTGTCTGCAAATACACTTACTCTGCTTAAGACTCAAGAAAGTCGTCGGGTATCGCAACGTCTCATAACATGCGTCATTAGTCAGCTTAGACATTTTTTTTACATTTTGCATCTTGCACTCCACTTTATAGACAAATGCAATAAAATTGTTATTCAACTGGGTCAATTGACGTGTAAGAGAATTTACAAATTTCAACACTTAAAACAGTTTTCGGCTTGTATTTTAGCCAATGAATAAATGAAATTATACTCCAACAGACGATTAAAATGGTACTTGGAACACGTTATAGTTAATGATGGGGCAACATGATACTGTTGAAAATTTTGTAAATGGAAAGTTAAAAGGAAAGGGTGACGGCTCTGGTTGTTGGTGCAATTTAATTAATCATTAAACACACACTATACTTTTATCTAGAACAGCCACGATATCGTTAAATATCCTTTCGATTTTTGAGAGTTTTCGAGAAATGTGATTTTGAGAATTCCGGTGCGAGTCCGATAGTGTCAATGTAACTATTGCTATTGTATTTTATGAAAAAATCTGTATGTATGTATTGTATGGAATAATATAATACACACCTGTAAAAGCTGTAAATTCGCGTAGCATTCTCCGTCTGACTGGATTATCCCAGCCTTTGGAGCCAGCAAACGACAATGTGTACATGCCGAATAGACTATTATTAGCTATGGTTCCGTCAGCGTCATTGTTGTGTTGTCCTTCATTGCCAAGTCCCACTTTGAGGTGGTCTATCCTGTTAGCGTCCCTATAGCTCGTACCATTTACGGAAGTTGGCTGCTTTTGTAGCGACTCCTCAATCTCGAATATATCTGGACTGAACCAACTGAGGAGAACGTGATTCTTTTCAGCAGCAATTTTCAGGGTCGCTCGACACCCTTTCACTGCCAACAGAAGAATTCCCAGTTTCAAGTCTTTGACCGTTTCATTCCTTCCTACAGCAGTTTGACCTTGATCGTGAATTCTTAAATGATTTTCATGAAATCCTGTACTCTCATGAAGAATGTCTTTCAGCTTGTTGGCATGAACTGGGTCATTCAACAATATTGGTTTTGTAAACTTGACCATTTGCTTGCTCTCCTTTCCAAGCGCGTAGTATGCCTTGAGTAGTTCAACTTGGGATGGTACATCTCCGTCCAAGACTGGGATTAGTGTTCGCACCCCAACTTTTTCAACTCTGTTCAAGAGGGCCTTCGCCTTCGCCTCCTCACTCATTTGCAACGATTTTAGTGAAACTGAGCGGGGGACCTTCCATGAGGAAGGGTACGCACGAGGAGTGTACATATGCAGTTCCTGTTTTCCACTTGACGTCTCCATAATTTTTGTCGCAATTTTGTCATACACGTCAACAAACTTTCTCAACTCGTCACTGTACAACAAACTAACCACCACGTTGAGCTCATTCGTGAGCAAAATTTTGGCACACTTTTGCATTGCATGAATCTTCGCAACAGACCCGAATTTAGACAAGTCCAAGAACAATGGTTGCAAGTTGCCCTTCTCCAGCACGTTAAGAGCTACAAACGTCGACTTGGCTAGTTCACTTTGCAATTCTCCATCTAAACCAGCCGAGTCGTATATCACTGGAACTTTATTTTTCCACTGGTTTTCGGTAGTCAACTGTTGGAAGCGGAGTGAGCCTGTTTCATTATGTGAATATCCTAGAACAATATTACTTACAACTAGTAACCCGAGCAAGTACAGTCGACTGTGGACCATACCTGCCACTTTTTTCGGTATCATTGTCAAGTTTCTATTTCTTCAGATTTCCTAACAAATCGAGTTGACTAAACCGCAAAATCATGTGTAAGAGACACCTTCCGTCTTAATTGAATTACGCTTTTCTGTTTGTAAAACTAAGGAAAGGAACTGGTCTGGTTGAGACGATTTCTAACTTCATTCCTGTCCAACTAATCACTTTTTTAGTAATGAGCGATTGCAAGAAACCGCGGAATGCTTAAGTAACCATGGAAGAAGTTAGCACGTAAAGCTTGCGCTTGCTTTTCCTATAATCAGAATCAAGTCGCTACCGTCACCGAGGCGAAGACATGTCTTCAACCCACTTGTGGCAGGGAGTTAGTACACAAACCGTGTAAGTGGACAAAACTTAACAGTAAACTGTTGCCAAATGATTCATAGGAATGAGAAGGTATGTGCCAGGAAAAGCCGCTATAGTGAGCGGAGGCATATAAGAAACCCTTTTCTTTGTGATACACTTCTTCAGTTAGACACTTGAAATGTATATAGACAACTCGCTTCCATTTAGTATTGCATTGGACCACAATAAGTAGGTAAACTTGGGACATTTTACTTGTACACACTTTCGTACTTTCTTTTTCTGGATTTACACATTGACAGTTGTCGTGAAGGAGGTAGCAAGTAACTGCCAAAGTTTCGCCCAGTTGCCAGCATTTGCCGCATGCGCTTTACAATTTCATGAATGAGGCCGTAGCTTGTCAATATGAAACGTCAAGTTCATGGATTTCAGGATTTTTGTATATTTCACCGTCAAACGTTCATTTAAATCTGCATAAATGTTGAGATCTTGAGGCATGTTTTACGATTTATTTTGACGTACGGAGTTCGGAAGCGAATTTAAACGGCTTGCGGATTACTAATTAACTTTGTCCATTTAATGCTTCAGAATGCCCCATTTTAAAGTGTCATTTTAAAGAAACGACAGCACTTTACAGGAGCGTACGTAAATTACTCCTGTTTTAAGTTTTAGTAGGGGATCGCTTTTGCCTAAAACTTGATAAAATCATTTTTAACCTTAATTGCGCCCATATGTTATATTAAATTTTTTTTAATACTCAGTTTGAAAATCAAACTTAAGGAGTGAATTGATTGCTGTGTATCTACACAATTAGAAACGTGGTAGAAAAACGTGTCAAAAATGATTATATTTTGCGATATCCACCTTATTTTTGGATACATAGTGTGTATAAGCAAAAAGGAGCAAAATATCTTCATGCCACCAGGGAAAGTTGAAGAGGCGACAAATATTGTGTTCAGTGTATGAATTTTTTGTGAACAAACTGCTAAAATTTAGTTTTCTTTATGAGCAAACTGTCATAAATAAAAGTAGATGTTACTTAAACATGACAATGACAGCTTCAAATAATTACTTGCTTGAATGAACGCACTTGTGTAAAGCTCAAACGAATGACCCCCTTGTCCCCATTTTAGTTCCATTTCCAAATGAGTTTTTGTTCGACTTTGAAGTATTTGTAATTCTTATAACAGTATGCGCATCTACAATGTAATTATACTACTCTTATGAATATGAGTGAATAGTAAATAACCATGATTTCCTAGACTGTGACACACAAGTCCAAAGCAATGTAATATGGCTTGTAAAGGGGGGCCAAGGTTTCTACAATCTACAATATTGAAACAGACCAAAAGAAAAAGTCAAACTTTGACAATTATTGATGAGTTTTTATTTGGTTTATCAATATAACTTCATGTCTTATATTATTTATATTAATTTATCAATTAACACATCGTAATTCATATTGCTAATTTTCATTCGGTGCCGCAATAAGTAAATTGCTGTTACGCTGAGTTCATATCAATAACCGAAACTACTGTTTCAGCTAACTTGTGTGCGAGCTGCGAGATTTCAAAATCTGAAAGCATTATAATTAGGGAAGGCTTCTCAAAATTATTTAGTCTTTTAATGGTTACGTAATAGATCTGGTACCGTGCAATTAATTATACGTACATAAGAATATACGATATTACAATGCACAGGTAAACATTCTGTATGGTCAACTAATTGTAATAAGTACTTAAATATACTGAAGGTATTTTGGTGAACAATCCATCGCTGTTTCAAACAACATCTAATGCGAACATAGGACTCACAACGTTAGACACATCACACGGTCTGAATATCATACTTCACTAACTTCACTTACATGACCACATGTAATTATGGTCTTATCATCAGATTCACATAATATTAAATATGAGAAATGGTTAATAATATGTATATTATAGTAATAATCTAATAATATGTGTATTGAGTTTTCAGGCTTAACAATACATTAACTCTATAATGAATGGTAAATCAAACATGACTTAATAACTAAGCAAAAATGTTGACTGATACAGATTTCGAATTACTTTTTGCGATCATCAGGTTTGGATTTATGAGAAAAATAGTAACTGATCCACTTCTTAAATCTTGCAATAATTTCATCTAACTTAAGTCCATACGAGCTGCGGTTTGACCGACTCTCCCTACGAAGTGATGAAGAGATTCCGTTGATAGAATTCCTTCCAGCTAGTCAGTCCTCAAATCCCTCGAACTTCATTCCTAGTTCATCCAACAACACACTCATTGGCGACTTCGACATGCCTATTCGTTCCTTGATGTTGGCCATTTTATTCAACGTACTGCGGAGTCTCAACGATGAGTGAATGAAGACAGCTGCATTGAATTAGGAAAATAACAATTATAATTATAGTCCTCGAATACTGATTGAAGTTATTAACCCAAACAAATGCAGGACATTATTTTATGGCTCAGCTCTGTCGTTTGTCCTACCAGATATCGGGAGGAGTACGCCAAACATGAACACCATAACAGATCCCAGGGCTGATATCAAGGTGTAGCCTCCCACAAAGACAACAATCAAACAAACAAGCGGGTGATTCTTCTTGATGTCAGCAATGTAGCGCTGATTTTTCGATAAGTAGGCATACCCTCCAAACATAGCGCCAACGCAAATCATTCCAAGTAACATTTGCGCAGGGTGCATTATTCTGGTGAAAAAAACAAAACAAAATTTCGATTCGATTGTTCCTAATGAAAAGTAACAGAAAAATTAAGTCCCTAAAATGGGAGTACAGCTGGACCTACCCCACAATCAGAAAAATTATAATTGACATCAGGAAGTAGTTGGTTTGGTAGTAAACCAAGTTTGCCTTCACCCGTCGTGCCCATCTGTCAAGGTCGGAAAAGTTGGGCACCTGGAACCTTGCTGAATTGAGAAGAAAATCATCCAATGAGCGTAACGGCTCAACTTTTATGTCCTCCATCTTCGCTAGATTTTCCTCCAATCACTTGACCATTCACAAAACCACCTTTCACCTCTATAAAAAGTAAACAAAATTCCAGAGATGAGAGATGGATTACGTCAACAATATCCAAAAAAAAACACGCCCGTTCTTCTATGTTGAATAATACTTCAATTGTCAATTCAATAACATTTAATTTTTAGTAAACATTAATACTGACATTGTTAAATGGCTTAATGGATAAGCGTTAGTAAATGTATTAGGCGACTTCTACCTTTTTCAGTTTGTTGGACAGTGCGTCGTAGACAGTAGATGACAGCGCTTCGTCACTGCTCCTTCTCGCTCATCAGAGTTGTCAGATTTAAGATCTATCAACAGCAGACATGAACACGAATGACCTTTAACTTGTAGATACTCCGACTCCGATAAGCCGTCAAAAGTGACTGAAAAGTGAGAAAGTTGTAAATGCCAAAAGATGAAAGAACAGCTTGTTTGGTGTTGTGAAGTGAGAGGTAGACTGATTCCCACATCCACAATCCAGTACACAATCTCACCAATCCTCAATATGCCCAATGCAATGATATCATGATCAACTGTGACTCATTCGATATTATACCTTCAACCTCGTTGTCGAGCTGCGTATATCCCTTCGTTGAATGCAATGTAGATATACCACCACCACAACACAGATGCACACTTCTTTTATCCGAGCTCAATTCGATGATCCGAGGATGCTCCCTACGTCTGTCTGTCCTGTCCACCAAAAGTCCACGCCTTACATATTACGCCCAATATTTTGTAAACTAATTTTACTTTAAATACTGAAAGAAAATATTCCACAAAATCAAATTAATCTCTTGAAACTTGAATGCAATTTTCGGCCTTAGCTTATATTGTCGTTTTTTGAAGCAGTAGTTACAAAATGATTAATTTGCGATGTAAACAAAATCGGCAATGAGTCCCTTAAGCGTCTTAAAACTAAGCATTTAACCTCGAAATTCAGAGACAAATCCTTAAATTAAATGATACATTAAGAGTTTTGTACCCTGCGCACTAAATACGTTCAGATGAAACAGTCTATTAAATACGCAGAGAATAAGGACTCTTAACATTTTGTTTGTTTGTGCAGCTGCCCATGCATCTCATTCATGATTTCAATTTACAAAAAAATATATAGATTTCAGCTCATCGTCGTCGTCAGTGAATCAAGCGTTTCTTCGTGCACTGCCAACTCCAACTCCACATGCATGGAAAAACAAAGCAGAAGAACAAGCTTTCCGTCTTGCGAGAGCTGCTTGCAAAAATGTTCACCCACATTTATAGCACATGTTGCAATCATTGCAATTTGCACTCCCACCAGAAATAGAAAATAACGCCTTCACAAATTCACAACTCTCCCTCTCTACGGCCAACAACGGCAAAGCCTGGTCATGTGGAAGTTTCAAATCGATATTATTATACACTTCACCAAGAAATGCGATAATGTAAAGCTGCGATGATGCTACCACTACTTGGTTATGGAATGCGTCATATCATATATATCGCAATATTCGTAACCATACCACATTTTATTTCATATTTTTGATTACGAGTTCCATTTGTACTAAAAAGTTGCACCTTCCAAGATATTATGTATGTCATAAATAGTACAGAAATATTACATGAATCATTCTAGAATTAGAATATGCTAATCTTCAAATTCCCAGTTTTTAGCGACGCTCTGATAATTCGGAACTTACTAACTTGGCCGAAAGACACTCAACATTGAGCGGTGCTGCTATTGCTATTTTTAGTCGCATAACGTGAAACTGCCAGTTCGCATCACATAATTGCATGACCACATTCTAAACTGATCTAATTATTATGTAATCTACTATTTTCAGTTATGAATAAATTTGCTTCTTTATATTTAAAATCAAACAAGATGCATCCTGCATCTATCTTCCTTTAATGCTGCATTCGTATCATAAACAATTCACTTACAACTTACTGAAACTGTGGACTTGAAAATGCTCCCATATTTTAAGCTTGAACAAAGCATACAATAATTTAGCAGATATAATGAACTTTTAAACTCCGCGCCTCCATTTGCTCAATGGTCTTAGCGTAGTAGTAGCTTAAGTAGAGTATCTGCTGGATAATATACGCACTGCGCAGGCTAGGATTTTACAAGAAAAAAACATCGATAAATCCTTAAGCAGCGTGAAAAAGACATGAAAAGATTTCGTTTGAATGTTTTTGGTGTGTACTGCAGACAGCATACAACTCGGACAGCCATTGGCATTGGCTACTATTCGAGAAATATACCCAAAAAAAACAAGTTTATGCACAACAGAGAAAGGGTGCCTTTGATGCGGCTCGGCTCCTTCTTCCCGTCCTTTCCTTTTCTAAATGAATGTTTATCACCACTTTTGTGTGTAAAGTTTAATTAAGATGTTCATCACTTTGTTAACTACGAAAACTGGAAGCGTGAAGCATAACAACAAGTTCGGCATGACCAGCCAATAAATCTCACAACTTCCAATTCCAGTTTCAAATGAAGGGCAGAGGAGAAACATTATTTGCGCTCTAAACCCGATTTAGTTCATTGTTGCCAGTACGTCACAAAATTACATTATTCAAGATAACGTCATTTTGGACTATGAAATATATATTATTTCGTAAAGCAACATTTAGCTGATGACCTTAATACGTAAGAAGATTTTTGTCAGCTACAAATGACGACGCCCAGAGGAAAGCGTACCATTTTTAGTCGGTGTTGTGAACATGATGAAAAGCCGGCTTCTTGCTTCAAATGTTGAATATCTGCCGTTTTTAATTCAAACTTAAACATAAGCGTCAGTCAGTGGAAGAAGCGTTAATGATGCGGACAATTAACAGACAGCAGAGACGTTACAGTTGTGAACGTGAAATATTCCGCTTCTTCAGACACCAGTCTTTGACCGTAGTAATCTCCTGATCAGTGGGTGTAGCCAACAGTTAATTAGTGATCGGTGGTGCTGTGTGGCGTGGCATGTCACATGTCAGTGGACGTTGGACGTGGAATATTTCTTATATTTCGTCATCAATTCCCTATATCCAACTATGCCTATGCCAATTATTACAGACACTAGATAAAAAAGGTTGTCGTTCTCAAATAGCAGATAGGCTCTAATTTTAACGCGTTTTAAAGCTAACTGACAACTGATACTTGATTGTTATGCGATGTAATGTAAACGCACAAGTTTCTAGTAGCAATTCGAGATTAGCCAGGTGTCCGAGGTTTGGAGGTGCACTTTCCAGAATGAAAGAGTGACATTTTTGCCTCCCTTCACAAGGTTGAAGGTCGACAATAGCTAAATATATACCTCCATCAACCTTCGACTGGAATATACAATATATCGTTTCCTGAGATAGGAAAAGAGCAAGCAAGTTTGAGTTCTCTTGCTTGGCAGTTAAACACTGGTTAAAAGTTACTGATCACTGAGGCAAATTAGGTGTTACAACATATAAACGGTTATTAGAGAGCGAGAGCATGTAATGTATGAATTACAAAGCCGTTGATGAAGTGTGACAATTAACGGACAAGGACAACGGATAGTGAACGGAACGGTCAAATGAACCTGGACGAAGCTACTCCTGCTCGTTCCAGAAAAATTCAAGAGTCTAGGTTTATTGACAGTTACTGCGGAGAGTAATACCATGGCTGAAAACGCTGCAGATATTGGTGGACCATCCCAAGGAGGACCTGGTCCAAGTGGAGGGGGGTTTGAAGATTTTTATCCACACGATAACTTTGGAGACTTCAACAACGACGGTGGAAATAGTGGAGGGG
>JAQFZW010003325.1:0-13361 GCA_034687055.1 Heteromurus nitidus
TACTTGAAGATTCGATTATATATCAAATTATTACTACCAAAGTGGGCAAACATATAAATTCCAGTAATACACTTAAACTGTTTATCAGCCAGCCATCCGTACACGCTATATACTTCTCTTTATCGACGAATCAGCATTTTCTCATATTTAAACTAAGAGAATGGCGACGCATCACACATGTATGATCACTTACACACACATCCGATTTGTGTAACTAAACGCTTTCACACATTTATTCTATCTATTTTGTTACGAATAGTGATCAGAGTAATCCACGAAACAAAAGCTTTTGGCGAAAGAGTTAACCGGTGATATTTTTTTCTCGATTCACATAAATGTGAACATTCACAAAATTTTCACAGCATTCATTGTAAATCACTTCTCCAGGTACACATTGATTGAAATCATTACATTGCACACATCATCGTCTAGCAACTAACGATAAAAGTTGATTAAAGACTTTCACTGCCATATCTCAAGTAAAGAAAAGTAATAATGATAATCGTATTATTCCTATTCTTACCCACACAGTTTGCACAAGGTAAAAGAGCTCTGAGGGAGTGTTGGAGACAGTGGAAACGTGTTCATACGTGCACATCGTATGGCTTGAAAACTTTTAATTGATATATCTTTTTACCAATGAATGAGGTACACAAAAACGGAATCACTGTCATACAATAATACTCATACGATAATATTTATATCTACAATAATAAACTACCTGCAAAAAATTATCACTGAAAATGTTTGTATGCTATATATTCTACCAGGCATACGTAATTTCCATTCCAAGCATATCATCTTGCATCATTGAATGCAATGCACACAAAACTTACTCACATTTACGTCGATAGAACATTTAGGTTTTAAAACTTTCATTTTAAATTCACAATTATACCGGTTTATGTTAACAGTAATTACTTTTACTTAACTCGAGATATATCTTCAGATGCGATACGCGCATCTCCTCAATAAACGGACTTGTCTCTATACTAATTTGATAGTATATAAAGATGGAAACATCTCTCTGATACTAATTAATTGTTCTAAAACTACACAAAGATCATATAATTTTCACTGCTAGATATGTACCAAGAAGTCTCTCGCTTGATTATATGTACACCTATCAACTGTATTCATTATATAGGTCTACAGATAAACTCATATTTTAAGGATATAAATTTTGCTATCATCTGAGTTATCACCAATGACTCTTTTTTTACTATCGCAATATTATGTACGATTGGTGTACACGCTGTTTGTACAAATTCCTCAATTTAATGAATACAACTACGTGAGGTAAATTCTTTGTTGCTGTCTTCGTTTCAGCGCTCGACACTGAATTATCATATAAATGAAAAAAAACGACTCAAGTTTTCCCTGATTTTTATTTTCGTTAAAAGGGAGCAATGCCGCAAGAAAGTAAGAGAAATTTCTGGAGGAGTAATTTCAATACAGGCGAATCAATCTTGTCTACGCAATATTAAAAAACTTAAACAACTTTTGTGCTTACACAAAAATACACAAATAAGCTCGAAGAATATGCTGTCCAATTTGATGCTCATATTCAAAACAAAAATGTCGCTTCGACGTATATTCACTTGGATCACTTATAAATATGACTGGTTTGATTTTCTCTCTCTCTCTCTCATTGTGTAGATGAGACTAAATGTCAGACTTCTAAAGTGAATTTATAAATTTCAGGATGGAGAATCAACTATAAAAAATAGGATTTTTACCTACGGACTTATTATTCACACATGTGGCTACTTACGAAGTTCTGAATGACGAGTACTTCAATCAAAAATCATTTTTTGTCATGTCATGCAGACAGGTTTTCCGAACGAATGATATGACTACAATTACTCGTGTACAAAAAAAGCTAGCAAAACAAAAATATATGAATCGAACACCACCTCATATACCGCGAAAGTTGCAAGGGATTCTTTCTTGCGTTTGTAAAATCTCTAACATAAACGACAAATTAGTTGCCATTTTCCATTTCTAATTGTAAGCATCCTCAATTATCCAAGCCGAGTGTCAACCATTAACAATTACCAAGGTGTTGTTGTTGCTGTTTGCTGCTAACTGTTATACATGGTTTCATCCTCTACAGATCGAGGAATATCGAAAATCTCTGCGAACAGTGGAGGGAGACAAACGAGTTGGTTCCAGTGTTGTCGATACCAATCCAAGATATCACTGTGAAAGGTTCCAATTCTCCTCAAGTCGTTCAACAATGAGGGGATCCCGGTCTTGTTCAGCGAGTCGATTAGTTGATTTTGAGAATGTGTAAGCAAGTTAACGGAATGATGAGTGAGCGCTGGGCGCTGTGGTGAGAGTAAACAAGCTCCTGAGAGAAGTCCAAGCTCTGAGTCCATCCACGATGAGAGCGTCAGCCAGAATGAAAATAGAGACGAGGTGAATTCCGTCTGTTGAAGTAAAATTAACGGAGAAAACAACATTAAAACATTTCAAATGCCATTCTACTTTTTAAATGGAACAACAAGGTAAATGAGTATGGATTTGCATACATCATAAACTATGTCGAGATGCTTTCTACTCAGAGTCAATCCATCCGACAGTGTTATCGTATCTTTCGTCGTCATCGGCGCCACGTAGACTGTCCAGATTTCGAAAAATCCCGTTTTAATCAGAATTAACTGATCATCTTGAGGTAAGGATGTGAACCCTGGAATTCTCTTGGCGAACTCCACAACCGACTGAATCGACGCAAGCATCTCTCTGGACAGGACAGAGAAAAGGGATACCCGTACTGCTTGACTGTTTTCTTGCAAATCCTAGGAAAATAACGGTAAATCAAACTCATAAATATCACATTCTGTAAACCGTGGAATATGTCTTGAGCAACAACATTCAAGACTCCATATATACGAAACTGGATGCATTGGGAAATAGTAATTTGACACAAGTTCGGTATATATGGAAGCCATGAATGATGCCACACCGCAGAAAAGACAATAACTTGGTAAGTGCACGTGATAAACATATTTTACCAAAGTTAGTTTTCGTGGTGCGATGTCACGAACCCTGTCCTGAGTGTAAACACAGTGGTGCATATGGGTCTGAGAGACGATTGTGGCAAGCGAACTCAAGCTGTTTGTAAATGTGGATGATACTGCATTTGTCTCCTTCACCACAGAGTTGCTGGATGAAGAAGAACTTGTACTGTTGCTCAAATTGTTGTTGCTGGTGGTGGTGCAATTATTATTGTTGTTATTACTGCCAGATGAAGTACTACTTCCGCAGGTGATTGACCCTTCAGACGATGTATTGGATCCAGGAGAGGCAGAGTGTGATGTCCCATCGTAAGAGGACTGATCCGCCTCAGCGGAGGTTATCGCTTCACGGGACCTCTTTGGCACACGACCATAACGGACCGCTGTCATAAGACAAGAACGCCAAGTAGTTAGTCATCTCAAGTTAATTGGTATGCAGTGCCAGCAACCAGCATACTTTTATGGGCGCTGTATAAGCTCAAAAGCTCTCCTTCTCCGGACAACGGCGCATATATGCATTTTATCCTTCATACGAGCATTTTATGCATTATGCATATATATTTCTTTATTGCTTCACACACACACACACACGCCGTCTCTCATATTTTGCATATAAAAATATTCGACATAAAAAAAGTTCCTTACAGTCGCGCGACATGCCCACCGCAAGACATTTCTTGAATCTGCAATATTGACATCGGTTACGGTTTAATCGAATAACCAGGCATTTCCCATCTCGCAGACATCTACAATTTCGTTGAGAAAGATAAGATTAGTTTTTTTAAGAAATATGAATAAAATGCGCAAACAACATTGTTACAAGGTACATATATTTTTCTATATCTATTTTGATTTACCTGTATTCAATTTGTTTCTGAATACTTCTGCGGAAAAATCCTTTGCAGCCTTCGCATGACGTTACACCGTAATGATAGCCTGATGCTTTGTCTCCACAAACACGACACGGATGGAAGGATTTTCCAGAGTTGTTTGAATCAGCATACGAACTCTCTGAAACATAGATACAACCATAATTTAGTTACAATCAGTGATTTATCAAAACAGGTCACTGCACTTTAATCTACGCATCCAAACGAAACTTTGTAAAAAATGTATAAAAATCAAATATTGTCGCTATATGATGTATTTTGCATGTGCATATATAGTGGAACGAAGCTATTTTATAAAAGTGGAAACCGAAATTAGGTTCCCAATGTTTCAATACATATGGCAATGGCAAGGTAATCATTCATTACAGAAATTGAAAATAACAGAACATGTTACGTAATAGTAACTGTCATCATCATGAAACTAATACAAATTAAAGTCATTAGCGTTTAAAATAATGATACACTCTCATTCACAGTTTGTAATTTTCTGTAAATGAAACGGAGGATGAGGAATGACGTCGTGTTCTCATATCAGAACTTTTAATTTTTAGGTGTTATTAATACCTTTTGCCAAGTAGCAAATCATACGAATATTACGTGGATAAATTTACTAAAATGGATACGATGACAGTAATAGAGGAACTGTCGGTAGACTTTAATGTTGCATGCATATTATTATTCATTGTATGTGCATAACCGTGAAGATAGTCGACACAATGTGAAAGCAATTGCAATAGGATATAGGATACACACACGATGCATTTTTTTCGCTTCAGTTACGTCGCCTTTCGTTTTCCCCCGTCGACGACCGGTTGTTTTGTAGAGAAACGGTAAAAACCGCCACGATACCACCAACGAATTGATAGAATTCACAAGTTTATAATGAAAACTCATTATAATCACGCTGCAATTATGAGTAGCTGTATGTATCTTTTTAAAAAAAGATAAAATTAGCATTTACCCATCAACGCCGACAGCTCCACTACAAATCTTCTTCACAATCAATAGATTGTTTTTTTTCTTCAGCTTTCCCTGATTGCGTTACCGAAGCATCATGCTACGGATATATATTTGTCAAAATTGCTTTCATCAACCAACATATTTTGCAAACTTTTATGTTCGATAGCATCGCCATCGTATTATCATCTCGATCCAAGTTTTGAGAAAGTATGGACTATGAAAAAGTTTTCTTAACGATAGCAACTCGAATTATACGAGAGACACACACACCTACCATCCCTAACGTTTCTTTTTTCTCTATTCTTCCTTTCATACGGGGTATATATAAGCATTATTATTGCAAAAAAAGAAGAATTAGCAAGCAGTTCACGTTACAAGACGAAAAAAGGGTTTTGAATGGATTAAACATGAAAACGGCAAGAAAGAGTGCATCCCGTTACAAGATTACTTAGCGTATCTCGGATCCCGTCTTGTTTTTTTTTCAGAAAGAGTCGTTTACCACTACAATTGCTGGTACAGCTATACACGCTCAGCGTCAGTGGTGTGAGGGAGTTTGAGCAAAAAAAGCATAAAAACCGTTTGCGTTTCTCGTAATCATCATCCCGTCCTTCTTGGGAATGGTAGAGGAAAACTCTCTCTCGTTGAAGAATTGTGTTGCATAATGGACGAAGGAAGATAGAGGCTCAGGACATTGAGAAACCTGCTGTTGGTAAGGATTTTTTTATAAACCCGTTGCTTACTTCTCCAACTCAACGAGGAGAAAATCTCATGTGTTCCTAGTTCTGTGCGTAAAGATTCACGCAGTTTTCAGACATGTCTACTGTATGAAGCTGAGAATCTGCACTGCACAATATATTTCAACATAATGTGTATCGCAATGAGATGATGAATGAAATGTAAGCAAGGCCTTTAAAGTATGATTTCTCACTAGTTTTTTTTACCGTATCTCTTCCTCATCATGCGTGAGGTACACATCTCTCGGGTGTTGTAAAGCAAGTGGAAAATCTACAACTAACGATAAGTAGCAGAGGCGTGCTTTCTATCTCACCTCAAAAGGATTGGCATTGGTTGATAGATCCTAAAAGTACAAATCCGTCAGTTCCATTTCATAAATGAAATCTGTTATATAATTCATATGATGTATGATATACTATCTAACATCGATTACTCGCTATGTGATTGTTATACCCTTTCACAGTAGAACAAAATTATGTAAAATACACACCAATATTTATATTTACAGCTTTTTTCCCTTCTCGCATTTTGTACCGTTTTTGCATACTAATAATGTGAGCGTCATTGAAAAGGAAGAGTCGACCAATGCGAGAGAGAGAGAGAAAACAAGAATTCGTAAAAGGAATGTTACACAATCGTATCAAAAGCACGAGCTCTGGTAGAGAAAAAACGTAAAATGAAAACGCATATAGTATGAGTTCGTCATAAATCTATCCTCTTTGAAATCCGAATTGCACTTAACGACCGCATCCAATTTTTACGACGTATCTATTGCTCATAAATGCCAGGATAGCACTTTTGACGGACTACTACCGGCGGAGTGATATGTTCATAAAACTCTTCTCCTCGTTTCGTCCTTCTTTTCAGCCAGATCCAAAACTTACTTTGAAATTATATCCAACGGTAGGAGCGAATACAAAATGTTGGATTCGTGGATGGAGCTTTTTCAATTGGAAAGTGAAGTCCGAGTGGATGCTTTGAATGCTTTCGAGGTTGAGGGCACACAAAGGGTTTCTTGGAAGTATATTCAAAGAAAATCCCCAGTTATATCCTATCACAGATCACAGTCAAGATAATGAGTCATGTGAAATTATCAGCCAACAAACCAACTCACTCAAACATACATTTCTCCAGGAATTTTGGATTCTCAGGCAGCAATTTTCCGATTAAAGATAGTATTACGACGCTATAAAATCCAGAACAGGATGTCTCGTGAAACTCGTAACTGTATACGATTTGTGAGAATAGCTAAGCCCAAGAAGGCAATTTTCATAGCTTAAAAATGTCACTAAAGCCATGCAATGACTATAATCAAATGAGCATCACTAAAACACTTTGTAGGGCTTCACCGTCTTCCAGAGTCCCCCTCTCGCAATATTCTCCTAAAAATCAATACTTTTTTGCACTCCCACAGCCTAGCGCGCTCCAGTTTCCCTTTTCCTTCTCCAACAACAGTGTTCCTCTCGGAATCCTGCCGAGCTCGTGGTGAGTACTTCCTGATTCTTTTTTTTGCACATGCATATGGCATGACGAATACGATAATACCTTCTGTGACAGTAGAGAAATGTTCTGTGATTTATAAGTTTCTCCGTGATGTCGCATGTGTACAAATGTTACGTCTGTCACATAATACTTTTGGTACGATACAGAAAACCTGATCAGAAGCTATTTATTTCGTCATAAGAAAGAATGACGAAAGGATTTTGCATGAATAATATGTGCAAATGCTATCAACATGTAAAATGGGATTAAATCTTGCCAACAACTGGAAAAACCATATACTTACATAACACGATTTACGTGTCGTGATAGGGTAGACCTCTACCCTGAACTATCAATTTTGGTATATGAAATATGAAGTATTTACTTTCTCGCATGGCGGCGGATGGTATTGGTCAACCTTTCGAGTGAAATTTTCATGCTTGTCCAAATTACATCAGATACACCTTCTCAGTCTGAAAGAGAAAAATTATCTACCGACGATGAGCCTTATTTGTCTGCTGCGCATTCTAATTTTGGCATGTTTATATAATGTTTTTGGAAGGAGATTGAGTGATGAAGAGAGAATGTTAATTTAACGCCATTTTATAGAGATAAAATCATCCCTGGGGAAAAGTAGTTCAGATCCCTCTTACTTTGTAAAGAGGCTAAATAAGTAAATATAAAGGAAGGTAGTTTAACAGTTAACCCCCATCCCACTGAGCGAATGTTCATCGCTGTGGGGGATTCGCTGAATTTTGGAAGCCATGGAAGACAAATCACTGAAATTACTGGAGGATCAAATTATTCGAGGCATGCCATTTCTATATTTAAATTCTTGAATGAAATTCCAATTAATAAGATTGAGGGCGCCGCTGTAATTTTCTGCTGATTACATATATATTGT
This sequence comes from Heteromurus nitidus, assembly GCA_034687055.1. Classification (NCBI taxonomy): domain Eukaryota; kingdom Metazoa; phylum Arthropoda; class Collembola; order Entomobryomorpha; family Entomobryidae; genus Heteromurus; species Heteromurus nitidus. The sequence continues at coordinate 7,992 of JAQFZW010003325.1, forward strand.
GATCTGATGCTAAATGAAACATGTCAAATTGTATCCACAGGGAGTAAAAACAAAACTCACGTATTCAGCCTAAATAGTTGAGAGGACTTATGGATAGTTACACTTTAGGGTGAAACAAGGTAGAGAAGTGTATCACTCATCAAATCAACGAGAGCATGCTTACAAAGATACTTTAAATGGGTGAAAAGTAATGTGTTTAGCACCCTTCAATCCTTGTTGGAATTTAAGTTAAATCTGCTTAATTGAAAGGGAAAAATCGTATGTACATGTATTTTCCACCTTTTACTTTGTAATTATAGTACCGAATAAGTTGACTATTGTCTACTTCCAGTCTAAAGACGACGGAGATGCTCGTAGTCATGTGAAGTCAAGCGAAATCTGAGCTGGCATAAATGAGCAAGGAGAGCTAAATTGAATTATATCTTGATCATGTCATGTCATTTCCTGGATATATGATTAGTATCTATCTTTTCCTATCCATGAAGCTGATCGGTTTTTGGTTGCTCTTGAGAAACCGGAACAGATTCCAGGAATCACGTAATTTGCGCACATCCGTTGTGTCCGTTCCTTTGTGGAATGATGAAGTTGCGACTTGGTGACAAATAAATGACAGTTCTGTCAAAAAGACAATCGTGGGGAAATGAGCATAACAAAATAACTAATCAATACAAGAGACTAAAGGCGTATACTTGCCACATGTGAATTCATTTAACTTGGAAACAGAGGTCAATGGAAGAATACTTCAACCCAGTCAGTATCAAAATAAGTGCTTTCTGTATTTTTACGTAATTTTAATATTCATTCTTGAAGTATGTTCTGTCACATTCATTGAAAATATGAAATAGCTTCGTGGTCCACACCCTCGTTGTGCATCATAAACTTCTGCAAAAGTCCAACATAAAACATTTCCATTCATTGATTCAGCAGCAGCATTTATTAACGCACGTAGCATTTTAAATGCCGCAAAGTTTACTGTTGTCGGTCGTGCATACAAATGAACATCTTGAACTGTTTTTCCCCTTCTCTCCCTTCCAATATCCATGCTTTGCTTGCTTCTCTCTACTCCGAGTTTCGTTTTGCAGGTATGAACACTGAAAATGTTGTGTGTGGGAACACTAAATACCTAATACCTGAGCTGCATGCGTTTTTTTTACTACGGACTCACCTACAATTGCCATCTCATGAGGAGCCGACGTTGAGACTTTCAGGTTTAGCCAGTCTTTGCATGACTTTTATTTGCATAAAGATTTTGAAGTCGGCTCTGCCAATGACCTCTACGATTTTTTGGAGTTATGACAAATTCATCATCATTCAAAGGGTTTATGGATTCATATACCATCTTTGTCAATTACCGTTCAGAGAGAAAATCCCACCGAATTTGTCGACAATTTATCGCGTATTAGTCTTCACCTTGTGATCATACTGCTCTGCTATCAAAGCGTTACAGAAAAGGACACAAGAAATGAAAAATGTATATTTGATGACAATTTATGGTCTTCGCTGAATGGCGATGTTTGTATACGTTGGGAAGTCTTTTTTAGTGTTTACAAAGAACTTATAAACAAAGATACGTAACCAACCAATGGATTGGAATAATATGTGGCAGTGACAGGTTAAATCTTCGGATGTTTTGTTTAATTAGTTCCGGTTCGGTTTACTCGAGTTGAGGAGTAGGTATTGTTTTGTGGGGTTACTTAATAATCACGCCGTCACAGGTTTAGTGACTTGGCTTATCGTGACCCGTGATCAAATATGGAAATACTGAACGAAATACCAGGAAGTATTCATGCAGCATTACAATTGTTTCTTCGAAAAAAGTGCAAGTAAAAAGTAATGGACTGGAGAGTTATTAGTAGGCTATGTATATGCTATACTTACGGGTTGGTTGAAAATTGTGTCATTATTTCATCTTGTCTTTCAACGCGATGAAGCCCAACGTTTTATTGGCACTCCATCAAATACGACATTGAATGGAGGTGTACGAATATATCAACGCGATAATTCGGACAATTGTGTTTCATGATTCCAGGTTTCGATACCTTAAATTATGAGTGTGAGCAGAGGTTTCTCAATTTTGTGGTGACGTTCTGTCATTGTGTAAACGTCTTCTTTCCCTTTTTCCAACGACCAACAGCGCTGATTGTTTCCCCGATTATCATTCAGCGCCAGGGCGAGAAGGAGCCAAAAAACGCAATCGATGAAATATATTCCATTCTTCAGCTGTCCGCGCGCAAGTAGAGAAGTCATAGACATTCTGTCGTAAGTAAGTGGTGGTGGTGGTGTTGCTGAGAAAACTGTTGTTGATGTGACTCACGAAGAAGGAAGCCACGAAGAAGTGGGAGCAACCATCTAGCCAACTTAAGGTTTCATGTTCCTTTCTGCTGCCAGTGAGAAAGAGAGAGATGGTGATGTTTTGGAAATGTGTGTATGAGTGAGTTTTGTAAAAAGTTCATCGGCCTGGTGCGTCTTCCCATTTCTATTTAGCAGCTTTTGCATAGTACACAAAACGTAGACACACTCAACTAGGTACGTACACACACATTACAACTGCACAAAAATCATCAACATGCATCGTCATCTTTGTCCTTATCGTCATCTCTCTCTCTCTCTCTCCCATAGCAGATCATCGAGAGCGCAAAGAAGAACGATATATAATTAATTCAGAAATATTAGGCTCTTGATATGTACATTATGGTGACAAAGGTTATTACGGTACACATCTTCTCTGTCTCAAAAAAAGAGAAAAGTACGTACGCATACCTAAATCCTTTTGTTATGCGAGCTCATCCTGCCACTGCCATTCACCCGACTTGTGTTTACGCAAATAGCAAGTTTATGTCTGGAAGGGATTCGATTGAAAGACAATGTAATTGATAGTTTAATACTGTTTCAGTCGAGTCGATCACTTTTGTATAAACTTTAAATTTTTTGCTACAGACTATTTCCCAACAACTCATTCAAGATTTATTGTTACACCAGACCCAGCTTGCTAAAGACTTGAAAGAAAGCTGAGGTAAAAATTAATTTCAGGCTGTTGTCGTCTTGAGAAACGTTGTTGATAACATGATGTCATCGATGATATTTACACGCGGATGTATAAATACAAGTTTAAATTGAGAATGAGTAAGTATGCAGATGTGCATATACTTATGTACTTAAATGAGCTTTGACAGCGGGATGAAAACCTTTCTTAGGGAAGTTCTCTGATAAGATGTTTCAGTAGAAAAACGCATCCCTCAAAATCAATAAGATGTACAGAGATACAATGCACAAAGAGTGTTCTACAATTCCCTACAAATGCCGCTCCCCTGTGCCTCAGACTCACGCACATAATTCAACATTCTCAAAAAGCAGAAAATTGAAATGACCTTGGAGGAGGGCTTTGCCTCCCCTTGTCCAATACACCGTGAGACCCTTATGTTAATCTGAAAAAAATGTAGCTTTTCCGAAGAAATCTCACTAGAAGTTGGCTAGTATACAGGCCCCAAAATACTTAGGTCGTATTCAAGTCAAGTAATGTGTTTTTCACAGTTACTCTTCCGAGATCTCTGTTGATTGATGGATATATGCAGAATAATATTCGCCCTCTCTGGATCCAGCCATCATCGTGTTCAAAAATGTGAGAGCTAATCCTATGCGAAGCGGATCGAAGGGTCTTTTCAGGAAAATAAGGAAAAGAAATGTAAAATGTCAACAAAACCTTGAGTCTCCCTTCCAGGAGTAGTTCGACGAACTCAACAGAGAATGGGACAATGGGGAAATATTTTCTTTTAAAAAATGGTTTGCATCATGTTTCTCATCATGATAACAGATCTTCCTTGTGAAACGGCGACGGAAAGTTGGTTTATGGTAAGGTGCGTGGGATTATTAAGAATTTTGTTCCTTTACAGCGGAGTTGTCTGTCTCTCCAACGTAACCTGGTTGTTTCCGCATACGATCGTACTGGATTTTCTCCCGTTAGGTACTTGATGACTTCACAGATTAAAATTGCAGTTCTTCAGATTTTACTATAGTCTAAAGTAAAAAGCTGCCTGAGATGTTTTGAGTGTCTCTCTCCATTTAATTGGTTCGTTCGTTCCTCCAAGTGGGCATTTAAACGAGACATTTGATTTTCCAAAAACTGCGCTTATTAAAAATTTGTATTCACAGAAAACCCCTTCATTTCAATAGCATAAATACAACTATGGCAGCCAAGAATACATCCCGTTTTCATTTCTCATTGATGTTCTGTAAATTAAATATACTGCTAAGTCGATAGCACCTTTGAACATGCTCTAAACTGTCTAAACAACACTCGCTGCCAAATCTTAGTTGCTGCTGTTCCTGTAACATCTTGTAAAAAAATGATTTGTTTCTTGAACAATACCGTACGGACCAAACCTACATTTACTTACTATTATTAAGCCTTGCAAAACTTTACAACATTTTCCGTTGAAACCCTTTTATTGTACAAAGCTAAAAAATATGCTGACATGTTAAGCGGAACAAACAGTTTGTTATAATATATTATTACAAATGAATTCGTTATCAAACATCAGTGTTCAAAGTTGCATTTAGAATAATATGGCAGGAGGTAATGCAATTGCAATGCACATGTGCTCAATACAAAATTTTTACATTCCGAACTTTTCATAACAAAGTCAACAAGAATTACCAAGAGGCAATTTTACCAGTAGTCCTTCCAATGTGAACTTAAGGCTTTAGTGGAATGTGGAAGTGATCATTTCGAGATTTCAATTAATGTACCTATCCCATGTCCATCCACATGTAACAATGGAAATTAAATACTTCAACTCAATTTAAGACAGCAGCAACCCAGCTCCTGCAGAGCAGTTCTTAAAACACTTGGATTTAGCTTTTCGAGCTCATTCCGACAATGAAAAGAACAATTGCATAAGCATTTGCACTACGAGCTTTTACTACGTTATCCCCTCTCCCAGTAACAATACAATAAATTTTCATAACTATAAGAATAGAGTGGAAGAACGCAACCACTGTTTTTTTACCGTACGGAGATATGCTAGTTACGCATAAGCTATATAAATTGTGTTGTTGAGCTATGCAGTAGGAGATTACGCGGAGATCAGGTAGGTAGTTACAGCTCATCGTCGAGTGAAAGAGATGCATAACATGTGCTCTCCGAGACGATTGGAGTTGCAACGGGTATGGGTACGGAGAGAAACCGACTCTACCTGTTCTCTCGTAGAAGCCCATCAATCCATGCTACCCCTCTTTTTAATGGGGAAAAATGAAGTAATTCTAACGGGACTCTTTTCGTTAGAAAAAAGGAATTCTTCAAGGCCAGCTGAAGAAAAACATCTCAGCTCTGGTTGAATGACCCTCGACTCATCGTGTACTCAGTTGGAGTAG
>JAQFZW010003326.1:0-13352 GCA_034687055.1 Heteromurus nitidus
GTACAGACAAGCCATCGCTCCTTTCTGAAATTAAAAAAATAATTAAAATATAAAATAAATACACGCACGTGACATGACGAATTTAATGTTCGCTCTTGTCCCCAAATTAAATCCACTTACCACGAAAACCAACAACAGCCAAGAACAGTTACGCCCAGAGCAGTCCAGTTCCTGACACCTGACTTATGTTGACATAATATTATCCATCAACTGTCAATTGAGACAGCTGTCTTGTCACCGGGCACATTGCACACCTGACACTATATCTCCTACGACTCACACTCTAATTACTTATGGAAGAGAGCACTTAAATAAAAAACATAAAATAGGAGCCCGTAGAAAATATTAAATTAAACAGTTTGTTGTTCCAGTTCGGGGGTTATTTATTTATTTACAAGTGGCAAGAAGTTATTATTGACGGTCATCCCAATTCAACTACGCCTTTGTCTGTGCTCAAAAGTGTCTAGTTTGAGTTGGTGGATTGGCGCATCGTCCATCTGGCCCCACACGAAAAAATATCGCTCGTCTTTGTTCACCAAACTAGGGCTTCCAGCAGGACGCTTCCGTGTCTTCAATCCATAATGTGTGCCGTCAACAATTCCTTGTCCAGATTCGATACAGGACATGATTATTACTTGATAGAGTAGAATGTTACGAATAGTATATTAAAGTTAAATGTGACATTAGGAATATGTGGAAAAAATCAGTATAAATAAAACATTTTTGCAAGTAACCCCAACTCATAATTTACTAAATGTGTTTAATCTGACCAATTGTTGCTGCACAAATATCGGACTTGGATGAGCAAATGTCATTTTATGCATTTTTAAGTTGTATAAAGTCTCCATAAAATGAGAAGGTTCACATATTATTCTGAATGCTGACTAGGGCACTAAGAAATCATAAATACGAGTATGTGCTCTGGCATGGTTTTTAGCTTCTGCTACGGTCTTTGGACTTGGACGCGACGCATTGCTCACTCCACAAGAAACCATGCCCTTTCAATCTCCTCAACGAAAAATGAGTAGAGAAGATCCACGAAACTTTCTTCAGAGAGGGAAGAGATGCCCGTAAAGAAAATCTCATCTCACTTGAATCCTTCGTCGTTCCAAACAGTAGTGGCATATAAAGAGCTTCCTTTTTTACCCATCTCCCATCTCATCTCCCTCGCCTCGTCTCATATATGTGCCTTCTCCCACTTTAAAAGCTCTTCACTCTTCCGAACATCTTCGCATCGTCTTGGGGAAGGTAGAAGAGTACGGGAAAGCGGAGCGATAACATTCACTTCTAAAACCCGCAATTGGCTCGGGGTTATCAGAGTTATCTAATTTCAGTAAAAATAGGTTAATTATAATTACCGTGCGCAGTGCCTTATGTGGATTTGAGGATATCATCTAGTTAATTGTGATACATACATTTCTACAGAAATATTAAGCTTTGAGAGGGGTTTTTGAGGTGTCGTGCGATTCCCCAGTGTTAATATCTCCTCCAAATGGGACGACTTTGTTAAGTTAATAAGTGTATGCATATTAAATAAATATCATTGGCGTATATGGAAAGTTATTCAGCTAACGGAAGACATTCATCATTTATCATATTTAAGTTGTTCTCCATATTCGAGCCATCATTTTCCATCTAACTCCTCCGGCGTTAATGTTGCACACATTTTAAAAAATTATTAAATCCTCAGCATAAAGTTGGAGGAGAATGCAGGGCAACTTGCACTCATCATCTCCTTCCGCTGCTGCCTCCGCAGCCGCCTCCATGGGCTCGATGCATCAAACACCTCCTTCCATGAATCCTTCCCCCCAGTCCATGTACAGATCCCCCCTCCAAAATCCCCAAAATTGTGTGAATCCCATGGGGAACAGTGGACATCGCTACCCAGTGAATGGTCCACATTGTCACCATCCAATGCAACATCAGCAACAACACCAACAACATCAGCACGCTCCTCACATGATCCACCCTCACCAGCGAGTTGTGTCGACGAATGGGGGCAATGAGATACAAGGGAATGGCAACGGTGACAACTGCGCCTTGAAACTCGAGTACAGTTCGGTAGTGCCGATTCTAAACACAAATGTGATACAAAGCAATTCTGCGTCAGGAAATGTCGTTACAAGTGCTCCGAGTAATAATAATGGTCAGGGTGGCGGTCAGAACCTCTACAGAATGCCGAATTCGTTAGGTGGTGGTGGCGGAAACGGGGTTGTTGGTGGTGGTGGCTGCGTCAGCAGCATCCCGAAAGATATCAAGTTCCTTCCAATTACAGAGAACAATAATAGTTTTCACCACCACGACATGGATTTACATAATCATCATAATCACCGGAACCATCATCATTGCTACCGTCAACAAGACAACTGTTCGGAGGACAGTGGCACCACAAATGCAGCGTCAATTTCGGACCATGATGTCAATGGCATTGAGCTGCCGCATTCTACAATTAAATCGGAGGTATGCTGCAATCCCAGCTCACAAATTCCCAAACCAAAAATTGAAAATTGGAAATTGTTTTATTTCAATATGACGCTTGTCAAAAGGATTTATACTTGTTGCATGATTTATTTCATTCCTTCGAATCAAGTTGCAATCTTGCAAATAGAAGTACAGGCCTGCACAAAAATATCTTTTTACTTTGGGTAGCCATCAGTTTCGGAAATGTAATTTACTAAACCCTTGTCCAAACATAATTGCACCTTTGGTCCCACTCGTTTTAATTCAGAGAAAAGTGAATAAGGAGCATGCCAAATGGAAAAAAGAAGGAATGAGTGTGATTATCAGGTGCAAGGTGCAGTCTCCGATGTTATCTCCTTAAATTTCATTGGCAGGACAAGTGTGTTTGTGTGCAAGTGCATTTCACGTTCCTAATTGAATGACAGAGCAATAATTTTCGCACCTGCGACTTCATTTCTGCATTCTTTGACTTGCCCTTCAGTGCACACACGAAGCTAGGGTGGTTGCATATATGAAAATGAAGTGAAGTGGTAATAATTGCAGAGAGAGGTGGATGCACCTTTGGGCCAACATTGTTTGGGAAAAAATTAAAGGATTTGACACCTGAGATCAAGTGTTGGTGTTCCAATGCTACTCGTGTCGTGCTGGTTGTCTCAAATTAAAGCAGTCATATGAATCTGCTTGAATGACTCGAGAAAGTCGTAAATTTAATACACCCTAAAATATTTAGTCATCTATAACTTTTTTCACAAAGTCTTTTATTCTCCTCGATAGCAAGCTTACCAAGTGATTTTTTAATTCATGTCAGAGGAAACTCTAGTCGACGTATTATTATGAGAGAAGCAGTAAAGAACTCTTTCCTAAAAATATAAATTGTGCGAGCATTCTATTATTATCCATGGTTACCACAGGCTGAAAGTATATTGGATAAAACACTTATTCGTTATGATTGTCGGGGATCGACCACTTCTAAAAAAGCAAATTGCCAGATTGTTTGTTGTTAACAGATTTGTACACACTTTTCTCTCATTCTCCTCGAAATGAATCAAATGAATGATTTACACGGGACAAGAATTTGAAGGAAGCAAAGCATTTAGAAAACACCATGTTTCATTGTCGCATGTTTTTTTACTCTCTTTTCGCTAATTTATGCGATTGGATTAATTGTGTTTTGTGCCTTTTTTTCTCTTTCCCTTTCTCTCTCTCTCTCCATAAACTCGGGGAAAAGGATGAAGACGACGATGACTCTTTGTCGGGAGGAAGTAGCAGTGCGAGCATTGGGGATGATCACGTACCTCACGTCTTGGCCCCATCACCGTCTGGAGTTCACACGCAGAGGAAGTGTCTTCTTTGGGCTTGTAAAGCGTGCAAAAAGAAAACAGTGGCTGTTGACAGGAGGAAGCAGGCAACTCTCAGGGAGAGACGACGACTCCGCAAAGTAAATCATCAGTTTTTTTTGCCATAATTTCCCTAATTAATTTCAATTCCACCTTCAACTTAATCTCTGCGCACACAAATTCCCTCCGAAATATGTAAAAAGTATATGTGACTTAGATCCAAATAGAGTATTGCATAAATGAACAATGACAAACTACGTTTACATTTCTTCTCCTTGGTTCATGTGACATATTTTTTGGTGATGCGAAAAACAGAAGAGCACACGTTAACCGGAGGAGTGCGAAGACTTTGCATATGTAACGAACCTTTTTTGGTTTAGGTAGGGCACAAGGTAGTTCATGAAACAAGGCTCACTAACATTTTCTTCGTCTCTGAGAGCGAATGAAGGGAAGAAGGACAATTCGAGAGGAGAAAAAACAAAATCCCTCTTCGAAAAAGAGCACCGTCGTGCGTATCTATCTGCTATATAGCTTTCTTCTTTTCTGGGGTCTGTGAAAAGGGAATTTATGAGTGCTTACAAGAGAATTTAACCTAAAATATTTATAGTGAGAAATATCATGTTGAAGCAAATGTGTAAAAATAGTTGTTCGAGCCAAAGAGCCACTTTAATTTTATGTTGTTCATCTGAAATGTGCTTAAGTAGTGTAATGCAATACATGCTTATGATCTATACCGAAAGAGAAGAAGACATAGAGAATACCTTGTGCATATGTGTGTGAGGACGAGTGGAGTTAATTCTCATTCCACCAAAAAAATACATATAACTTCTTCACAAGTCACAAGCCGCATCCATTTCCAAATGAATGAGCAGAACAGAGAGAGGATGAGACGAAAAGGAGCGACAGTAATTTGGAACATTTTTTTCGTAGGAAAACAGAGTAAAGTAGTATGTGTAAAAGTAATAACGCTCGGGACGATGAGCCATTTAGGTTTTTACCTTCATTCAACAACGCACATACACACGCCACAGCCCCACAACAACGCGCCGACGACGACGTCACCAACAAAATGCCTTTCATTCCCTTCTTTTTTCGGTTGCAAAACAAAAAGTGTAGAAAAAATTTGTTGCTTCATGCTTTTCTCCTCAGCAAATCCTACTTAAATTCATGATTATTGTTTCTGGAATGAGTTGATGACATCTGACTTACCTTAATCCCATTAATTCCAACATGGATTTATGAATCGGATTTCCCCTCCTTCCGAGAGAAAAGTCCAAGCTTTGACATTTGAGTGAGAAGAAAAGAAACAAAAGGGATTCATTCGTCACGTTTTTTGTATATATGGCGTAGGATCAGAGATGTTCCGAAACAAGATTTTTTGGAGACATGAGACTTGTGTCATTTGAGGAGAGGATAGGAATTAATGGGAATGATGTCATGAGGAGAGATCAAAATCCTGTTTTGCATAATGATTTACACATTGTTTTGAGTAAATGTGCGATATTTATGGGTATTTTGCAATGAAACTTTTGAAAAAAATATAGAAAATAGCAAACACTTTCCGCTACGGGCTTGTACATAATAATAATAAATAAATACATGTCTTTTAATAAAATGATTGTCAAGTGGGATTTTTTTGTCGCAGATAAGATATATAAATATAAATCAGAGGTAAAACGAGAAGTTTGGGAACAGTGATCCTGATCCTACTTACGACTCTTCCACTTGAACGATTGTTGTGACAAGTTTTTTTTTCGAGGAAGCTGATCCAGGTTTTAGCAACTATTTTCCGCTTTACTGTAAATGTCAAGTAGTAAAGTAATTCATTTATCTTTTTGCTAAATGATAAGCCCGTTTGAAATTCAAAAAAAATAATCTTTTCACGAAGACTTTCCTTTTTGGAAAACTGTAAGCTGTGATCTAGTTAAAATTGTACTCACGTCCATCTAGCTCCATAACCACAGTTAACTAACTTCATCTGATGGCACCATTTTCATACAATCCTTTAGTATTGGTAATTTTACGTGAAATTTAAAATGGTGACAAGAGAACCTCATCCATTTTGTGCTTACTTTCTTTCTAAAATTAAGAATGATCATGTGAAACCTTTGAGTATATTGCTTTTCGAATGGTAAATTCGAGGATATGGTTTCTTCTTTCTTGTACGCATTTATTATTCACTGGTGGCAATTATGTTGTCCTCTAACTGCCGTTTAACCGTAACTACTTACGTCACATATTGTAAGCGTATACATCCCCTCTCTCTCTCTCTACTTCATATCCCTTTTCAGTTCATAACGACTTCCAAGTCATCTTTTACTTTGTCTCCTGTGGTATTTTTATTTTATTGCAAATGCTTTATTGCCTCATCATAAAAGTGTCTTGAGGGTTGAGGATGAGGACGGACGCAGCAGTTTACCATCTGTGCTCGAAATGTGTGTATATACACACATTTTTCGCAACTCCATAAAACTCAAACAATGTATCTTTGTTCACACAATAAGTGTCTTTTTTTTCGTGCACTCACAAATTTCATGTTCCTCGTCTAATTTTTCACTCTCTGAGCAATTTGCAAAAGAACTTTCAAAACCTTTTTTTGGTTGCCTGTAATTAAGGTTGTATGTGAAATGGAAAGATCAAAAAATATGAGAATTTTTTATGTGTGCTTCTTTTGTAGGTGAATGAGGCCTTCGAAAAGCTGAAGAGGAGAACGTGCTCAAATCCGGAACAGCGACTGCCGAAAGTGGAGATTTTGCGGAGTGCGATCGAATACATTGAGCAGCTGGAGGTGATGCTGCATGGATCCACCTCAGCGTCAGGAGGTTCCAATTCCGCCCTCGGAGGGGCTCATGCTCACCACCGCGAGTTTCTTAGAGATTCTGTCAATTCCATTCTAACCTCGTCCAACTCCAACTCTATCTTGTTGGTAAGTGTGTCTAGCGCAGATAATTATTATTGAACATAAAGTGAATTCTGAATCCTTTTTAAAACTGTCCCTCAAAACTTGGTTGCTTCTTCAACATGATATTGAGAAGGAAATATACATTTTATCAGAGTACCCCAAATCTGCACTCCGATATTATTCCCACACTCGATCTTTAAGGGTTTCAAGTCGGAAAAGATTACAGCAAAGACGTCGAATTGCAGAGTGAAGATGAGTTTTTTGGACGGGACCTTTCGTAGAGGGGACACTTTTAAATTCAACGTTCTGTGTGCACACTACGACTCTTACGCATTCTTTATATTACCACACTCATGCACATCGACCATATACTGACTATATAGTTTCAAACGTATCGCAACATCCATCACACAACACATCCCATCTCGCATTTCATAACCGAGGGTGTAATAAATGAAGCATTCTTATCGCAAACTTTTTGATTTATTCCTCAGATTTATACACAGCATGCTTCACTTCCTTCCTCTTCAACTGATAAAGATATATTTTCAAAAAATATAACTCTCCACAACCAATGTATTCCAATTCCAACTCTAAAAAGCAAAATGTGGAACGTGCGAGCGGGTTATGAGTAGAGAGGCACCCGCACATCATCCCACATTTATTGCGAAATGGTTTTTCCTCGACATTTCATATTTAACAGTGGCTCTTCTCGTTTGGAAACGATTTGATTTTTGTCAAATTTCCGAAGATTTTGCAATATGCGGCGAGTTATATTTTTTGCTGATATTTATGTTGTAATTTAGTAAATATTGGACTCTTTGAGAGTAGATAGAGCGGAAAAAATTTACAGAAGTTTTTTAAACCAGGGATTACTGTTGCAAGAAGCATTTGTTTCAAATCGCCGACTTGGTAAAAAACTCACACGTGAATATAGGAATGAGATATTTATGAGTAAATGTAAGAATGACGACGAGTGTTTTATGTTCGAGAGAGGAGCATTGATACTATACCTGATGCTGATAAAATACCGCGGGATCATCCCGGATGGCTCGTTATGCTCTGCAATAACCCTCATGCTTGAGAGATGCGATATGAGATTGTGATATATACTCCAAAATTCATATGATAACTACGCAAGTATAAATTAAGAGACACGGCTCTGAAAAAAGCTTAATATGAAACTCGTGTATTTTGTTCCTCTCTCTCTCTCTGCCGCACTGCCAAACTTATGAGTTGTGTAGTTGAAGTTGAGGAAAACGAGAAAGGATGAAAAATTAGCACTATTTTATATTCCTTTTCCTTGTTCCGTGATATTTTTTTTCGCGGACAGATGGATGAAAAATATGAAGGTGATATGAGGATATAAGTGCTACTATATTTTTAACAACAAAAATATGAAGACCATGTTGATTTCATTAATCGCAACGAGTACGATTAAAATGGGGGATTACTGTTATCAACATTGGACGCCTTTTCCTCTGGCACGCTTCGGCATCGTTGACTCTTCACTTTTTCAGCTCTCAGATCCGAGTTTGAGTTGTGACAATAAATGGAGGCGCGGTATTACTTTTCCAACTGGTATCAACAATGAATTTCTTGTTTCGAGAGACGACTGCAAATGCACATGGTGCAAAAAGGCCTAGTTGCAACAACAAGGATTTTCTTCACGATATTTATATTTCCTCTCTCTCCCCCTCATTTACAATGTGGAGTGGAGGATAGAGAGAAGACGAAGAAGCCGTCAGTCGGTCTTCGTGAGATTCAAAAAAAAATTAGTCAAGTAATAATAGCAATACACACATAAAAAATAAAAGCCGTGATCGTCATAATCAGTTGAAGAATATATACACACAGATTTGGAGCTGCATTTCCCCTTCTTGTTCGTGATATATACCTACATTTTTTTCTCTCTCTCTCTGATCACGTTATGGATCAAGTCCAAAATATTTTTATCAACGTCACCCGACTTGGGGAAAAAATCCTCCTCTCATAACACGCGATTATACACACATTTTCCGAAATGAAATGTGCCACTAATGCGTACTTTTACTCATACTTTCCATTCCATGGGACATGCTTAATATTTCTTTGAGCAGACACAAAAAAAGAAAACCCGTGTGTTGCAATGACAACCTGCTATCATCATTTCAACCTGCAAGTGTTTAAGTTTAAACTATTTCTTCTTCTTCTTTTTGCGGTTTCAAAAGTTTCTTTGATTTCTTTAGTAGTTCTTTCTCGTCACGGTGAAAATGAAACTGGGGAGGACATATATATACTCATTGGTAGAGAGAAAAAGTTTCATTTTCGTCATACACGTTTTTGGCAACTCACCTTTAACCATTTTCCCCTCATCTAGGGTTTCATTTTTTCTCCACTGACGAGAAATGTGTAATTTAAGGCGTTTTTTCGTTGCTTCCAACAATGTTCTGTGTTGAATGTGTATTTCCGACTTTTCGATTGCATTTTTTGAGTATGACATTCGTTTTACGATCCAATTACCTGCAATGCTCGCACCGATATAAGTTTAAGCTGATGTTCGATGGAACATGGATCATCCGTGTACGCATACCTACTCACGGACACGCGTCATGTTAGAGACTTGAGAGAGAGAGAGTTGATATTCTCAAATTGTAAGCTAATCTTGTACCAATTTTTTTGAAAGAACATTTTACATCACCTTTGTCACATGAAATAAGCGCAGCACACATCTTTTGAAGGTTCAAATTATGTCATCGTTTTCAGATAGATTTTTAGATAGTTCAGTTTACGTTAAGAATGCGAAGAACGAATGTAGAAGAATGTATCTATGAATTACAGTTCTCCAGTTCCTTAGCATCAACAAATGCCATGTGGAGAGCATAAACGATTGTAAACCGTTAAGTCATCCAGAACTAATATTCTGCTGGTGGAAAACAAGAAGGGTCCATTGTTCCCAAGAGGGCCCTTCAAGATTCAAACCAAAACAAACTTTTTTTTAGAGTTGCATTAATTTAAGCTTATGCATTTTCAAAAGCTGAACTTGGGAATGAGGAGAAATCAGAAGCAAGCCTCATTTTGCCCCGTATGAGACAAGTTAAACTTTAAAGTTATGGTCGTATCGGAAAATACCATTTTTGCTACATGTCGTTAATGCTAACCATGATTTTTGTTGTGAGCGAGTACAATTGTGCCCAAGGAGTCAATGATTGTGTGCAATCAATTTAGAAACATGGTCGTGATTTGTTTCCAACAATCCCAACGCAGCTCTCAAGCAACTCAAGACGAGGGCTTGAGGAAGAGAGAGAAAGAAGAAAAACTTGGTAAACATTTGGATGGGAGAGAGTTGTTGGTTTGAAACGTGCCAGAAACTGTCATCTGTGATTTTCGTTGACTACCGGAGAAAAAGGAGAGAACATTAAAGGCCTCCAAGGAGCTTTCAGAAAAGTTTTAGAACTCCGCTTTGCATTATTTTTTGGCTGGAGCTACTCTAGGGACAGCGCTGACGATTACGACTTTTGCTCTCATGACGATATGCTCTTTTTGTGAGTACGCAAATGGGTTGGGATGTTATTGGGAAAGGAGGAAGACCCTTAAGGCAATAAAACCTCATTTTTAATAGATATGGATGGCAGTTAAGAGCGCAAAACATTTACGGCAAAATGGCTCAAGTAATATTTCGTAGAGAGAGTTAACTGTGTGGCCGTAATAATTCCTCTCTCTCTCTTCCTTCGGTTCATCTCAACTGTCTTTTTACACGCGCACTCCTCACTTCTCGTATTTCTGCCGTCACTCCTTCAAACCGCAGCAGATGTGGATGAATGCGTTCGTAATTATAATGGCCGATTTTTACACACTCAATTTCCTCCAAAATGAAGACATTTAAAAGGCATAAAAACGTTGCTGCTCCCCCAAGGTGAGACTTGTAGTGTACATAAAATATGGCGTAATATGTGTGACCATTTGTTTGTACACATATTACTCAAACTCGCGAAAATATATATTGTCAACTTTTGCATCATTTTATAATTTGACTCTGTTTCTCAGAGACACGATCCCATTCTCGCCAGGGACTAGGGACAAGAAATTTATTGAGCCTTCGCAACTCTTGAAACTGAGTAATTGTTCGCCAGTGTAATTTCCCCTTGCTTCACATGGCCAATTTGAAAGTGAATTTGTGTTTTCTTGAGCTTAGATAGTGAGAGAGAGCTACTTCCACAGGGGAAAAGTATACAAAAAAGTCTGGATTCGATATATATTTATTTTTATATTCATTTGAAATTGAAATGAAGTAAAAATGTTCGGCTGGTGCTGGTATATTTGTAGAGGTTGAGTGTTAGAAGGACGTAGTTTAGTTACAACGAGAGTTGACAAGAAAAAGAGATCTTGAGCGACGACGACAAGGTAATACCCGGATGCAAAAGTCAAAACAAGAATCATTGATGTGAGATGTGAAGCGAGGGAGAGAGAGAGAGAGAATCTGCTTGCCATATACACACATCTGCATTCTGCATGTGTGTACAAATACAAATCTGTGAGAGAAACACAATTTCTCTTCGGGGATTACACACACATGACGCTGTGAGTGGAAGTGGAAGGCGAGCAAATTGTACTTTCAAAAAAAAAAACTCTGATAAAACTTGCATTTATTTAAATGGGGGAAATCATGGTTGAAGAAAAGTAAATGTATTCAAAAGGGAGCTATATAGTTTGCTAGAAGAAGCAAGTGAACCAAACTCGATTCTCAACCGATGCTGTGAGATATTACAATTTCCAATTAAATACACAATACACACTAATTGCACCACTATTATTGACCTTGGACCAATTTACTAACAAAATTCATAAAATTTTGTGACTTGAAAAAGCCAAAGTGAAATCGGAGAATTTAAACCTCTCGCGTATTGGTACGTGATTCTGTAGCGAATCCAAGGTTTACTATACTCGCATCCCACTAAACTAATAATTTCCTCAAGTTTCTCTTCTGTCATGTGACCATTTGTCTCCTTCCAGTTTCATTAGGTCGTCATTACTCATTAGAAACACGTTGCAGATGCCCATATTATGCATCATGATACGCACAGAGTCACGCACGTTCTTCTTCATCACATAAATAAATAGCGCATATTATCGAGCTCTTCTCGAATTGCTCTTTCAATCCTACCACGGCTCAACTGGCTTAAATACGGCATGTGCTTGCCCAATTCCAGTTTATTCATATTATCAGTTTTCAAGTTCAAGTAAAATGTATAAAGCATAAATGGTGTAGCAACACTGGAAAGTCTTTATAGTCAAATGTAATTTTCAATTTTAACTCCAACAAATGAACTACTAACTTTCCTTCCTTCGCTTCATGGTTTGGTTTTAAACACTTCTTCTACTTCTTGGGAGGTTGGCAAACACGCACACAAATTTTATGCGGAAATGTGATGACTTGTAACAGTCCTGGAGAAGGCCAGGAAAGTTATGGAAAGAAGTTCATTTAGGACTTCGAAGTGATTGGTTGCTTGTTGTATGTCGAAAGGAAACAAGACAGGGAGTGACTCAAATTAGTTTCATTGATACCCTTAACATCTTGATCCTTCTTGTCGATAACAAACCAGAGGAATCCGAGGATTCTTGTTACGACTTAAGTTGACTGGAAATCATAGAATGAGTGTCAGTCTTTTTCCTCATCAAAACATATCATCCTCCAATTACTCTTCTGAACTGAACCAGTGACCATGCATCATACATCATACATCTTCATACGATGAGACAATACTTAAGGAAACAGGGCAACGATGATAGGCAGACAGGCGGTGGACGTTGACAAATGAAAAGTGAGCTTAAATGCATATTATTATATGATGATGCACTGCACACGTAAGTCAGCGTATTTGGGGATAATAGTTGGATAACATCAAGTGTTGAATTGAGAATGTGGGAAAAGTATGAAGAAGCAACCTAAGATTGATATATAACTCCGTTGTTATAAATACTTAGTTTTTAACAAGTCTGGCAAATGGGGAACTAAAAGGATTGTGTGTATATATATGCTTTTTTTCTCTGTCTCTCTTTACAGAACACATCGCCCTCTTATTTCCACGACCGGCTTTCCCATCTGAGCTCCCAGAACTCCTCCCCGTTCACGCCGATCAGTGGTAAGTCCATCAAATTGAGTGAGTTGTTTTGTAAGCAAGAAAACAGACTTTTCACACCCGTTTTATACCCAATCCTTCACGCTCTCTTTAACACAAACCACTCAACACCTACTTACGAATATGAGGCTGGAGAAGAAGAAGAAGAAGATCTCAGAAAGACAGATTTTGAGAATATCGGTTTTTGTGAGGGAGCACTTATCCACTTACGCACATCTTGTGTCACTCTTCTCCTCTCTCTCTCTCTCATTCCCTTTTCATCCTTTCCAGATGAATGAATGAAATAGGAGAAGTGTGGCAATGTTTGTCCCTGAAGGCGTAAAAGTGAACCTCCCTAAATAGTAAACACATTAGTGGCCAATATTAACATCGACTTGATCCCTCACCCATGTAATCATCCTAGCTGAACTGTAACGAAAAAAACTGTGAAGCAATGATGAAGGACGAGGGACGTGAGAAGCGTAACTAAAAATTAGATGATTGGATGATCCTCCTTTTACTATTGACTTTAATTTTTATTACCTTCAAAATATA
>JAQFZW010003327.1:0-13349 GCA_034687055.1 Heteromurus nitidus
ATATATATTTTGTGAAAGGCAATATCCAAAAATAATAATTTATTTACTTTCTTTTTCAGAGAGTGGTCATCGGGCGAGCACTGGTCGTCCCAACGTATAAATAAAAGTGTACGCAATTTTCTCTCGAGTTGGAAAGTACACAAATTATCGTGAACGAGGAAGCGGGCGTCGAAAAGCTCGAGGACGACAGCAACAAAGGCCATCATTAAATCCAAAACGAGCATCGGACACATTTTTTTTGTTAGCGAAAGAGGGAGAATTTTGCACCGCTAACAACAAATATCATCGGTGAATTGGATACAGCCAAGCCGGTGTAGTTTTTTGTGTGAAAGCGTGTGAGCTGTTACTTTTGAACAGATTCGTCAATCCATTTCTGTTGTGTGCGACCGGTTTTATTAGAGGAGCTCGTCGGACAAAAGGAAGATTTATCGAAAAAACGTTGGAGCCTATATCCTCGACTTCTCTACAAAATATACAAAGTATCTGACCAGTGTCGTCTGTGGTTGGTGCAAAGCAAACTAGTCTTGTTACACACTTTCTCTCCTCGAAAATAATCCAAAATACATTTCATGTGAAAACCCTCCTCCTTTTTTGTGAGCGTTGTCAACACTGAAGAGAGAGAAAAGGAGACATTAAAATTGTTACAATTTTCCTTTTTTCACGCGTAACTACACCACACATTTTTCTGAAGCCTTTCTCTCTCAAAATATATCCTCAACAAGGGAAAAGGATTCACATTCACATATTTTCTTCTCCTCTTTTTGTTCCCTTTTCCCCTCATTCTCAGAGAAGTGTTGGAGTTGGACTTGGAGTGTTGCTGGCAATAAATACTTGCGCAATACTATGTAGTTCATGTTCCCTAAGTAGTCTTCCCCACTTTCATTGTGCTGCTCTTTTTTCCCTGTTCATCCTCCTGAATACGGATTCTCTATTTTCTCTCGATTTTTCTGTAACAGTTTGGATTTTATGGGAAAGGATTTGATTTATCCTGACGGCTTTTCTCGCTCTTTCTCTCTTCTGGACAAAGTGAAATTGTGTGACGGGACACGGGACGTTTTGAAACAAGTCCAACAAAAACATATACGCATTACGGAGGACGTGTGTGTGTTTCCTATATTTTTGTGGAGACAGCTGCTTTTCACTTCCTCCAAAAATATATCGGAGAAAACCACAAAATCCCGAACATTTTGTATTATTTATTACCGAGAGGAACAGATGGAGCAGTAATTTTTGAATCTCTCTCTCCAAATATCATCCACTAAATCCATTTGTTTATGTTCCTAACGTGTGACACATTTTCGAATCTGGAATGCGGATCTCATCTCCTCATCTCTCAACATAAATGTACACAAAGAGAGTGAACGGTGTTACTCACTTTCTCCCATGTTGACGGAGAACTTGTAATAATATAATTTTTTCTCTCTCGCGCTAATCTGATCAATTCAAGTTGACTACGGGATATACA
The DNA here is from genome assembly GCA_034687055.1 of Heteromurus nitidus. NCBI lineage: Eukaryota > Metazoa > Arthropoda > Collembola > Entomobryomorpha > Entomobryidae > Heteromurus > Heteromurus nitidus. Next base: position 1,466 of record JAQFZW010003327.1, read on the forward strand.
CCTGACGGAAATTATCTTTTGTGAACGTGTGTGAATGTAGGCGTGGAGGAAAAAAATCCCTTTTGATAAAAAATCTAGTGAATACCTGGTTCCTGTTCGACTGGTTTTATGTGAAGTTGGAAAAGTGATGTGAGTTTGAATCGAGAGAGGAAGAGGAGAGACGACACACTATACCTAGACAATTGTCAGCATCCCAAGCGCAACTCTCGAGAAGGAGAAGAGAGCGACACACTCAAGTCAAGAGAAAAGAGAAAGCTCAACGCGCGGAGTATGCATTTTATCTAACTCTTGTGGAAAATAGTATTCGCAGCATGCCTACACTAAAATCATTATCACTTTGAGTGAGGACTCGGAGATATTTTTTTCAAGCGAGAGAGAGAGAAGCAGACGACGGAATCAATAAAGTCACATTTTACTCAACTTGTTCTTTCCCATTACTTTCGCTCAACTTGCTGCCACTCTTCCTCTCATAAAAAAGGAAAGAAGATCTACATACATAGATAGTGTACCTATATACATATATGCGTTAATGCTGTATTCTTTCTTATCGTACAACTCAACTCATCTCCTTCAAAACTGGAACAATTTTCTGTCCTTCAAAAAGTAACCTGCCAATAGGAGGAGAATACCTATAAGCTTCGCGTGGAGGAGAAGAAGAAAAAGAAAAATCAAGATGAACCTGAGATTTCATTTGCTCTTCTTATTTGCAGGTTAGTCAAATAAATTTTTCTATCTCTTTCCCCGTTTTTGCACAAATTTCGCTTCACCCTCGTCCCCTCGCTATAAAATGCAAAATATTTGATGGGAAAAGACATGAAAATGAATGTTATCCATTTTCATGTGTGACGACGCCAAAAAGAGCATCAACTCAAAGCTCTGCTCGCTCGTCCTACTAAAACTTGCATAACACAAAATTGTTCACATATTCTCATCAAGTCTAGCTGAGAGCTGTCATGTCTTACGAAAATCGTGTGTGCTTGTCCCTGTTCCATGTTTCTCTCTCTCTCTCTCTCCTTTTATTATCTCCCCATCGTCTGCGTTGGTAATTAAAGTGAGAGAGAGAGAGAGTAAAAGTGAAATGTGGTTTGGTTGAGGTTTTGAGCTCATACTTTTTGTATATTTATACTTTAGAAATGTATGTGTCTAGTGTGTCTAATATTTTCTCTGGATGTTTGATGTGATGTGCATGTCATATTATGTAACTGTCAACAAAATGAGAATTGTGTGCGGAGAAGAAGATTTTCTCCATTTCCTCCACCAAATTTCCTTCCTTTCTCCCCTCCTCTTCGTCTCATCCGTAACCTAAAAAGTTGTGATTCAAAAGAGATAACATTTTCTATCCTCTATAACATAACAAACTATATACATGCACTAATGTATATTATTATTGTACTTTCTTCTCCTATTTTAGTTAACTGTCAGTTTTCGTCTGGAAAGGAGGAAAACTTTGCTACTGCATTTCATAATATTCATCTTCTTGTCTTGGCAAGTTTTCCCCTTTCTTTTGGGAAACAAGAAAAATTGTTGGGAGTAAGTGGTAAAATGAGCAGGTCTCTCTCTCTCTGATCTGAGAAGAGAACACTGCCCCAAACACAATAGTCACGTTCTCCCATTTAATAAATAAGCCTGTGAGCGATATACTTATATATTACTCCTGATTCTCCTTAAAAAATTCTCTGTGATATTTATATATATACACTTTTCTCCCCCAGAGTTCAAAGTTCTGTCGGAGTAAGTTGAGAGAAAAAAGTTCATAAAAAACCTGGAAGATTGGAGAAAGTAGAGAGACACGCGCGTACAAGGAAATTAATATATATTTACTATATTTTCTCTTCTCGTAAAATATATATTTTATATTAGGAACATTTCCTAAGGATATACCATTTTACAAGGAAACACAAAGAAATTTTTCTCTACACTTTTCTCTTTATATTTTATTACATTTCTTATGGTTAACCAAGGATAACTTGGTTTGGCCCAGGACACAAAAGAAGAAAAAAAGGTCCGCAAGAGAAGAACTTGTCTTGAAAACGGATATAAATATATACACTTTTCTTAACCATATTGCAGGACTTTTCTAGAGGAAATGGAGAGAGAGAGGGACGAACAAGTAGTAAATTGTCCGAGTTTCATTAAACTTTTTCTTCTTCTTTACACTCTCTCCTTCTTCTTCTTCTCGAGGATAGACTGGAATGGTTGGTGAGTTGGTGCCAACCTCCCAAAAATACATATTATATCAAATATTTTTAGTGTGCCCTTATCCACTTTGGGTTATGTTACATTATATCATCTCTGAAGGAGCAGCTTGTTTTCTCCTCCCAACATTCACATCTGCATACATACATAACTCTCGCCTCCATTTATATATACCTAATTGAACGCAGACGAAAAAAAGATCACGAAGTGCTGACTCTCTCGAAAAAAGTTTTTCCTTCTCCTTCCTCCATTCTCGCTACATTCCCAGTGGCATGTACTTTTCTCCCTCGATGCAGCGGTGTGCTGGAAGAGAACAAAAAATTGTTACAATATTATCCATATCCAAGCCATGTACAACTGGAGAAAAGTCTTATTGTTACGTTAGAAAAAAAATTACCTACGGAAGGATTACAAGATAATGGCAAGTGTGAGAAAGGCTTACACATCCAATCCAGAAATGCATTTTCCCTCGACTTTCTACTTTCTAATAGCTTCTCATTTCTTGGCTTCACTTCCTTGACATATCGCGCAGGCAGACACACCAGAAAAAAACTCTCCTTTCTCCGTTGAAGCTTGCTGGTTTGGTTTGGTTGATGGATGCACTTTGAGAAATGGATGAAGCTCGTTTCATTCGCAAGCTGTGTGGGTGTGTGTGCACGAGCATGATAGTCAGCGATGAATTCATACTTACATACTTTTTCTCTTGTGTGTGCTCTGCTCACTCACTCTATCTCTCTCTCCCAACATTTTAGCACATTTTCGCTACGTTTCCCCCAAAAGGATATTTACTGTCAGTTTGGAGGAGATCAGCTAAACTGGGCTGACAGGTCGACGAGGAAGAGACGGACGGAAATGGAGCACAACTCCAGTTACATACACGATGGGAGAAAAGGGGCTTCTTATTCGCTACATAAACTACAACTGACTTGACTTGACTGCTTTTCACTTTCTCTTTTCTCTACAAGCTCGAGGGGAGAACCATGTCCAGAGCAGAGAGAGAGTGTGTGTGTGTGTGTGCTCCCAGAGTTGTACCATTATTTTATAGGATACAGATGTAATGTGGTATTTATTCCAGCCAACTTTCCCCCTTTTTAGAGAATACATAAGAGCATTTAGAAGGAAGAAGAAATGGAGGAGAGAAGGGAAGAGTGGAAGTGAGAGAGAGAGAGAGGTCTGAGAGGAGTGGCTGGCTCCGCTAGTGTTCATGCAGAGAGCTACATCCAATCCAACCATATTGCTTTCGTGTAGCTTACACTTACACTTTCCCTTCTGAAAAGCTTTAAGAAAGAAAAGAAAGTTGTGAAAAGAAAAGCAAACGTAGAGAAGCTATATAAGGAGAGTAATACATATTTTGTGTTGTTTAATACTAATAACAGTTTTGCACTAGGAGAGCTAATGGAAGTACCCTAAAACATGATGCTTTTTTCTGTTGGCACCCGCCGCTTTCACATTTCTCCTTCCTCTCGGAGGAGCGAAAGTGTGAACAAACCAGAAACGGAGAGAAAAATTATTATTTTATTGATTGACTGTGTGTATATATCCTCTGCAAGAAAAAAGGGTTGCGAAGAGTGAGGTCCGCTCTGTGAGGAAGAGGATGTGTCTACATTCTATACATGCACAAGCGAAAATGGGATGGTGATGATGACGATGATGGGAACGATCATGCCGATGAGTTTAGGAAAACTGTAATCATAATCATAATAACATTGCAAAAAAACAGCGAACTTTTCCCCCCGCTCAACTCAAAAGTAAAATAAGGAAAGCAGAAGTGTACTGGAATTTGGGAGCGGAGAGGGAGTGAGTAGAGAAGGAGGAGTGAAAGCAGGAAACTAGGATCATTTCCAAAAAATATATATCCTCAAAAAACACAAGAAAATTACAATGTAGAAGGGTGACTCTGAGCTGGAGAGAGCTCATTCGTAGTCTGTCACGCAGTGCTAAATAAAAAATACTCCAGCCAAAAAAACACACTATATTTTTGTATATGGGCTGCAGCTGTAAAAGTTAAATTATACCACACTACTGACCCATATCGGAATTGTATCGTAGCAGAATAGAGCGCAATTTCGTAGACATGCTATAACATCACCCACGAAAATTACATTTTATACTTTCCTTTGAAATAAGGTTAGATTCATACACACACAAAATGTATATATATTTTGAGAGTATCTGCAGCTCTGTTTTCCTCTTCTTTCTTTGCCAAAGCTGATTCAGATTCAAAAGGAGAGCTCATGGAGCGCAGTCGCTCATTCATCTCATTCATTTATTTAAACAGCTCCTGCATCACCCATCCATTATTCACGTTTATGTCTATACATATGCATATAATAGTGTACTGCAGTGGGCCATTAGCATTATTCCAGAGAGAGAGAGAAAGAGAGAGAAAGGGTTTCAGTAAAAAAAGTCCGAGAAGGAGCGAGAAGCTTAGTTGAGTTGAGTGAGCAAAAATTGTGCACACACACAAAACGAGCGAGAGAGAAAAAGATTGGCTACATTTTTCCTTCCTTCCTCTTCAACTCGCTCTCTCACGATTATTATGGATACACACGACGATGGCATACCCAAGCCAGGATACTGCGAAAAAGGAGAAAACACGTTGACTGAATCGGTCCAAGTTGTAACCTAATTTATTATTTCGAGCTTGAAGTCGAAGTCGCTCACCCTGACATACACACTCACACACACACAAAACTATATCTAAAAAAAGAAGGAAAGGGTTAAGAGTAACAATCTACTTTGTTACTGTCCAATAAACGCAGTGGCAGTATAAATGTGACTTTCACGTCAGAAGAGAGAAAAGTTTTCTCCTCTCTCCTTTTCACACTAACCTTTATGGCGAGTGCAACCAATGATGAAATATGTATATGCACACATGTCCCACTCTCTCTCTCTCTACCTTTATACAAAGTTATTAAGAGTAAATGCAATATGGATTACTGGACTGAGTGAGTAGAGTGAGTGTGTGGTCGAGGGGACACAATAGAATTTCCGCGATAGTGTGACTAGGTTAGTATCATCGTTTAAGGGGAAAAGTTGTTGTCGCTAATAGCGTATATTGTCCTCGTCGGTCGGGAATGGTGTTGTGTGTGGCCTAAAGTCAAAGAAAGGTAGGGTCTCTCCCGGAAAAAAATTGTGTGTGAAAGAATGTATAAAAAGGCGGTGTGTGGAGGGGACACTAGACTGGTGTTGTGTGTGTGTGCGATATGGATGGATGTGATGTCGTGCCCTTTCAGAACACATCCATATTATCTCCTTCTCCAGTGCAGCCGGTAACTTTTTTTGTTGGAGGAGTGGAGTGGAATGATGTTGGATGGTGGTGGTGTTGATGATGATGATGGAACACCAACACTACTGAACCAAATAGATGAAAGCGCGGAAGCTCAAGAAAAAAATAGTGGAATGATCGGTGAGTTGGCTTGGCCGTCACTCCCACCGCTAATGGAACTATGCCGTCAACTCAGCAGGAGACCTTTTCCCTACATTTTTTCTTTCATTCAATCATTTTGCTTGTGGATGTGGACTAACATTCAATTCCATAAAGTACCCTAACGAAGGAAAAAACCTAATCTGATTTTTCATCTCTCTCTCGCTCTCTCGCTCTTTCTCTTTGTTTTGACTTTGCTCAAAAATGGAGTGTAAACAAGAGTGAAAATGTAGAGCTTTAGGCCACCTGAATTGAAGATGATGACGACGATGTGATGTTGTACTTATCTCGGTTTCTTCAACTTTTTGTTGTTTAGCGAAAGTGCATGTGAACAAGTTTCTGGCCGAAAGGGACATTCCCACGATGATGATGAGGGAGAAGATTTTCAAAGATAAAAAAACCTCGACTTTAGGTTAACTTCAAGATGTCCGTGTCTGATGAAAGGAAATCTGGGGAAGGAAGCGTATTTTTCTCCTTTGACGTTCTCAGATAAGATGCTGCTGCTGTTGTTGTTGAAGAAATGTGTGTTGAGTTTACATAAACTACATTTTGTACTTATTTCCACTTCCTCTCCTCCACCCGTTGAGAAAAGGAGAGAGAAAGTTTTTTTTGGATGAAAACACAGGCAGAGTATAACTATGACGTTGAATGTATGTCTTTTTCCAAGGTACGTGGAAAGCAAGGATTATGGGTGGATTGTCTTACTCGTGAATCGTAGTATTGTATGCCCTATGCATATACTCCACTTATTTTCCTCGCAGTTTTCCTCCAGCCTGAGTGCAGAAAGGGAGCAGTGGAACAGTAGCAAAAAGCAGCAGCAGCAGCGGTGGCACAGGCACTATACTCGTGTGGATCGATTTCCCTCAGTCTTTTCTCCAACTTTTTTCCACTCTTCCTCTTTTTGGTAAACAGAGGAAAAACAGATTCTGGGAGCGAAGCGAGAGAAACATTTGTACAAGATGGGGATGTGGTCGTGAAAATGTACTTCTTACTTTCTCTGCGAAAAAAAGTTATGCATCTCATTCTACGTGTGGGATTCATTCTGCTGCTCCTGCATCTGCTCTTGCTCTCCCGGAATCCCGCCAAACCTCGCGTAGAATACATATACACACTTTTCAACTTTCTTCAACTTTTCCCAATGCATTCACATTTCTCCATTCATTGAAATCAATGGGTCAAACTGCAAATGCAATAGGAAGCCGAGAGTCCGTCTGTTAGGTACACACACTCTCTCTCTCAAAAACATTTCTCTACACTCCTACTTTTTTAAAAGAAGAAAGTATATTTTTATGCATTGCATCCGTACCCAAAATCCTAGCCAACGCCAACAACCCAATTCAACTATCTCCAGTTCCAGTCCACTTTGCCTTTTTTCTCTCTCTCTCGCTATATTTTCCATTTCCAGTGAAATGAAAGAAAAGCGTTAGGAGACGAAACTTTTTTTTTTACTTCAAGAGTCATCGACATGTGTAACATTTGTATGTACCTCTTCTCTTCTAGTACATGTTTTCCCTTTTTTCTCCTCTCCACGTTTTTTATCCTCATCCACTTGCTTCTTTTCCCCTTCCTTTACGATTCGGATCGATGACATTTTCTCCGGAGATGGGGAAAAATCTCGTGTGTTTTGGGGGTGATGGTGATGCAGAAGATGGGGAGACTATAATGCAACTTAGTTCTCTCTCTCTCTCTCTGTTTGTGACCTGCACTAATAATGCGAATGGTATGGTTGAGAGCACGCGATTTTCCCCCAAACACATTCACTCTCTCTCTTTCTCTTCTCTCTTGCTTGAGCATTACGTTGACTGCTCAAGGATCCTGAAAATGTTTCTCCGCTGCTCTGCTCCTTGTCAGATGTATTTCCCCGTCAACCCATATATGCCGCCTTCCCTTATTTTGTTATTCTTCTCGCAAACGCACTATTAATGCTGAAAGGAAATAACAATGCCTGTGGAATCTCGGATTTTCCATCGACCGCACACATTGATTTTTTTGTGTTGTTGCAAAAATAGAAAGCCAGGATGAAAGGGAGAAAGGACAAAATGTCAACCTTTTTGTTTTTATTTTTAGATACTTTAAGCTGCTAAAGAGGCTCTGAAATAAAATCTGACTTGGGAGAAATTCTTACTGTCATTTGAAACTAAAATGCCACTTTCAGATACGCCTTTTTGGACGAAAATTTTATTCCGGTTTGTTTCGCTCATTTTGAGAAAAAACAAATACCATTTGAGAACTTGTAGAAATGCTCTCCCGTTCCAATTCCATTTTGGCTTTCAATGACGAAATATAAATCTGAAAAAGTTTTTAGAGAAAATTCCTTTTGTTTTCGGAGACTCCAATCCAATTCCATTCTCTTCAATGACAAATACCTAGCGAAAGTGTGTATGTGTGAAAAGGTGTGGATATGAATATATAGGAAAAGTGTAGCTAAGTAGTTGCACGCATCGCATCACTCTCAGACCATACCTAAGCACACATGACACACACGCGGTTTTCTCACTCTACATTTTCCCCTCGTGTCACCACGCTCCACTCGAGAATATGATGCACGAGTGGGAAAGGAGGGAGAGGAGAGAGAGTGAAATGTGCGAAAGTATAATAACCTTGGCAGATTGCATGAAATTTCACTTCAGCTTCCATGTCAATCCTCATATCTCCTTTTTTCACGAGAAGTAGAAAGGAGAGAGGGCCGGGGCATGCATGATGCATGTGTCTGGGCGTGCCTATGTTTTTATGTGAGCTGCATATCACAATCGCCATACAACTATTGAACAACCAACATTGAAAGTTCTTTATGAATTTGCTCTAGACTGGAGAAAATACATATATTTGCGGTGTGCTAAAAACGTACATAATGTGTAACACCTTTTTTCTCCTCGTGATACACATATTGTGGTGTGGTGGGAAACGCTCTGGGATCCCTCGACAGCTTAATGTTCCACTGCCACGGAATACATATCAGGAGAAAGGAAAAACATTTTACTCGCTTCTCACTCTCAACTCGAGAGTTGTACGTATTTTTTCACTCAACTCCAACTCGGGAGAGAGAGAGAAAATGAAGCGATTACAAGGTTCGACTTATCGTGTGGCGTGTGTGAGTTATGTTTTGTTTGTGATTCTTTTTCACACATGTCACTCCTCTCACCTTCTATCCTCTATACCTACATGAGCATTGTGCCCATAAGGGTAAACAAATAGGGAGTAGCTCTTCAAATTTTTGAGGATATATTTTACTTTGCACATGTCTGTCTACATGTCCCTTTTTGTTTCAAATATCATCAGGGGAAAATCATCAAGTATTTAAGGATGAAGTGGTTTTCAAGAGGGAGAGCGAGAGAGAGAGAGTGAAAAGTATTGAAAAATTCAATTGGATTGGCGATGTTTGAGAGTTTTTGTATTGAAAGGAAGGGTGTGCTCTCACCTCCACACTACTCCACTCCATCAATTGCACACACACGCACAAAAACATCAGCGGAGCGATGAAGCGATAATATGGTGACTTGCGAGCTACTCCGCTTTTGTCTCTCCACTTCACACCAAAACCAGACCAGCTGCAATTTTTCCAACTCTTGATGTCCTCTCTCATGACACGAGTGGATGTTTGGAGTTGGAGGGTTGGAGGTGAAAAAAGGAGTGAGAAAGTCGAAACAAAAAAAATGCTGAGAGGAAGATGGTGATGGACACTGAAAAACAAACAGAAGAGGAGTGTTTGGTATTTGTGTGTAGATTGTTTTCTTCTTCTTCTTCTATTCTACAGTCCCATTTCTGCTTTCCTCCTCACTCTTTTAAACAAAAGCACTCTTTCATTTCACTAGAAATTGGGAATTTGTTTCTGTCGGAATAAAAGAGGAAAAATGAAGCAAGGGAAAATAGAATATGAGTGACGAGTGATTTTGATAAAATGCGTATGGACGTGGGGGAGAAAATTGGTGTTTCAGTTGGAAAATAGTATATTTTGTTTGATCGTTTTTCTCTTCCGTTCGTCCACCTCAACCAAGAAACTGTGGAGGTGAATGTTTCTCTATTCTTAACGATTCTTGGAAAAAACACGAGTGCGTGCAAACGACTCTCCACAGGGGAGCGAAACTTGACGATAGACGAAAATGTGCACATCATTCCACATTATATGTTGTTTAACGTAAGACACGCAAAACAGTATGACCGTCGTATTTGAGCTTGAAATGTGAGGAATCGACCAAGATCAACCTCAGAGAATGTTTTAGGTATTTCACTCGTTATGGATTTTGACAATTTTGATATGGTTGCAATACGACGTCGTTTGCAACATTTAAAAATGCTATTAGAAGTTGTTAAATCATAGGTAACTTCATCAGTATAGTTCTAGTTTGATTGTGGATTAATTCAAAGTTATTTTGGTATGAACGTACGGTTTCAATTTGTGTGTTGTGGTCTCATAATCCTACATTTGAGATTTGAGGCAAGGCAAGAGTTCCATGACTGACATAAACATGATCATGTAAAAAGCGTACTCAATTTCTAAACAATGTTTAATGTTAAACGAAAAAAGCAGTTGACAAGAAGGAGACTATCATAGCGCCATTTTAATTAGCACCTCCCCAGTGACCCCAGTTGAACTCTTGGAATGGAGACATGCTACACAAATGCATTTTTGTATGCACCCGCCTCATTTACTTTGTAACCAAGTCCCGTTTTTCAAATTCCCATTTCCCATTGACAAAAAAACTGGATCGATTTTTATGTGTCTGTTTGTGTACATTTGGTAAACGCTTTTACGTCACCCCCGAATTTGAATTTTTCTCCAATTTTCTCCAGCCGATTTTTTTTGCCAAAAAAAGAAAGGATATACATACACGCTAATGTGCCACTCACACTTTTCTCTCCGTCGCCTCAAACTTCTTTTTCCGTTAGTGTTTCTCGGATCGATAAGTAATTAAGGAAATAGAGGATTAACTGTCTGAAGAAGTGGAAGTGAATCGAGGTAATATTAAAGGAAAGGCCGTGTTGCCGCGACTTATATATAAAAAACATACTCTCCGCTGCGCTGATGATTACGGCGTCGAGAGAAAGAGAAAAAGGGCGAAAAAGCTGTTGCAATATAGGAATTGTTATCGCTTCCCCATTTCCTCCATTTTATTGAGCCTTTCCCAATTGAAAGCGGGCCGAAGAGAGAGAGAGAGAGAGAAAGAGAAAAGGACTAAAAGTGAAATTGGAAGTTAAAGAGAGGGGAAAATGTGGGAGTGAAATTGGAGCTTTTCCTATTGTCAGAGCTTTTGGAACTGTGAGAAGGGAAAAATTTCATGTAAAGAATATTAGACCATCATCGTCATCATCTTCTATGGAGAGAAACACAATACCGGTAGAGCATAGTTGAGGAAATCACTTCGAAAAATAATGGGTCTTTGAAAGGTGTTTTTTGATGCGAAAATGATCACGATGATGATGAAATACTCTTAAAAAATTTGACTTCTTTTCACTAAGCGAACAATAAAGGTTTTGAGAAGGAGAAGAGAAAATGCAATTTAGCAAAAATATATATTGCCGATCTATTCTCGATGTGATTTTGGAAACTATTCTTTATTATTATTCCTTCGCAAGACAAGTCTAATTGCAATTTTATTCTGAGAAAGCTCATCGCTTTAGAGATTTATGTATTCCAGATTGATTACGAAACAGGGAAAATAAAACCTAGATAAATATATTTTTTTACGATTTCTGGAAGAAACGTAAAATATCCAAGGGCAAACATTTTATTCATGGAATTTCCATACAATCTTATATATGCTCTGATTTATTCCTTCGTTTTTTAGTCAAAACTGCATTTTACCCTTGAGTGCACACTCACACATCTTCCCTTTATCTTTCAAGATAAAGAATGCATTACACTGCTCCCATTTTACTATTTTCTGGGGGAAATGGTTGTGTGATAAAATGCACTGGGACGGAGTGACGTGACAGGCGGTGTGTGAATGAGATTCCTCAAGAGAGATGGATTAAGCCTGTAGCAATAAATTCTCCTTTCTTTTCTCCTTTCTTTGGGGAGAATCACTCAACAGAATCAATTATATCACATTCCATGAAATGTTTCCTAAATCTTTGGATATGCGCATTTCGGGATTCTGGAAGCTTTCACAGCATTCATTTAATTCTTGTTCATTTCTCTAGAATACAAAAAATATATCTCACAAAATCCAAATCCAACACATCCAACCAAGAATGAAGGAAAACTTTTAAGCATTGAATATTTTTTGTTATGCATATTCATTTTCCCAGTTGGATAAGCAA
>JAQFZW010003328.1:0-13346 GCA_034687055.1 Heteromurus nitidus
TGAGATATAATATCAACAACAGGAGATAATTAATAATTATATATTGTTTTTTTTTAAAGTTTATGAGTCATATAGGTAATATTTAATGTGTAATATGTATGAATATATCAACGGTTTCCATAGAAATTTTTTCCCCTCTCCACTTCGTCGTCAATTTGCAAGGCCAGGAAAGGCCAACAAGATGTACACAACTAATTAATTTTTATCATAGTTTACACACATTTATAGCTCTCGCATTAAAACAGTTCAACACTCGTCAGACTCACCACCTCAGTCAAAGAAAGAGGAGAAAAAATGGATATTCATAAAAGACTGGGAATTAGAATTAGAGCAATTATAGTAATCCATACAAAGATATATTATGTACAAAAATATACACTGCGGCTGCTGCACTATGACAACTTTGAAAAATGACAGAATGAGATTTGTAATAATCAACCACTTTTTAAAACCTTCTCACAATATTACACGCAATAATACTATTTAGTTTCATTTGGAGGTTAAAAAGACAACATAGGCGAAGGTTGAACTAAAAGGCATCGTATACTTGTCTACGTCTACAAGAGAACTGCCACCATCAAAGTAAAAAGTAACATTCATTTAGTTTAATTTTTCTTTAGATATGTTCAAGTTTTGTTCGGTGGAGCAACTCTTTTCTAAGCTGAATGAGAGAAGAGAATGAAAATTGTTTTAAGAATCTAATACCTACAGAAATCTATCTAGTTTCACTGATCGTGTTGACCAGAACATGATCACAAAAAACCAACAAAAAACCCCTGGAAATTTACTGGACCTTGTCCAAACATGAAAATGGATAACTTTCTTCAACGAAACTTGCTCAACGAGAATCGAAAACAATGGGGAACTAAATGGCAACTGACTGCGTACCTCCAGTCCAGGCAACTAACTAACTTGTTGTTCCTATGGACTAATACAAGTTAAGTAATACTCACAATATTTATGTGAAACGTTAACAGGGACTTGTTGTACACGCCTTTCACTCCTTTAAAAACTGTTTCTTTAAATTTACGCACAGGAATTGTTTTTGACTACAAATGTTGTATAACAATGACTAATCCTAAGGTTCACTCAGGTCTTCTATACTTATAAAAAAGTTCCTTCTGGTTTCAACACGAATTCGAAGTAATCATGCAGGTAATTAGTTATCTGACACTTTTCATCTAAACACTAAAAGTTACGAGGAGGATGACATTTTTATTTGTATTCCAAAAATATGAATTTCTTTGTTTCCTTGTCTCCACACTACGCTTCTTCTCCCGTCAAGAATACAGGGTGCATTTAAGTAGAGTCCACCAGGGCATTTATATAATTATTTATATACTTTGAGACAAACAGTTTGAAAAATGTTTCATGAATATGATTTTTTTTATAGAAAAGAGACTAGTTGAGAAAACTCCTTGGAAAAAACAGGAATCATTTTAGACTCGCCTCGCGTGAAAGTTCGACTGAATACCATTTTTGAAGAGTTATAATAAGCTACAGATGAGAAATATTGGCATCGGTTCACGGTCATTACATCCCTTCCGGTTTGGGGATTGTCGTGTCGTATGAGCGAATAAGCTGAGATTGGGTGACCACTCCGTGCTCCTCTTGGGAGAAGGCGTAACCATCTGAAAAGACAGTGGAAATTGTGTAAGAAAATGAGGAAGCAATTCGAGTGCCAGGGAAGCGAAAGAGATTTTTCTGGAGGGGGGGGGAAGAAAGGGAGGAGAGAGAGAAAGCAAGAATTGGAACATGAAACGTAAAAGATTTTTTCAGTTAGTAATGTGCATTGTTCGTTAAAGAGGAGAACGAACATTTCCTTTGGTAAAAATTTGCTTTGTCGTCTCGTTTGAACTTAAAAAGACTTGGTCGGTCGTAAACTGGAAAGAAGTTGCTGGACTACGTTGTTATCGTCAAGAAATCAGAATTCAACGTGTGAAAAAAGGTTAACAAAAGTCTGTCGAGTTACAAAAGTAGAACATGCACCTCATCATGAAAATTATGTCCCTTGAATTCTTATTTGCATAAAATATCTTCTACTTCGTCGAAAGAAAAGGTTTGAATCGAGGGGGAAGCGAGATATATACGACATCATCACCACAGCAAAACATGTTTTTTTTTCATTAGAACAACTTACGAGACAACTCCATGTCGAGAATATGATCGGAGGTGGTGCGTCTAAACACATTCCTCACATTTCGCAATAAGCGGGCAGTTTCACTAAGTCTACGGTTTCGTTGGGTGTTGTCGGTTTAGGAGAGATGTGATTTTCATGTGAGTGGTGAGAGAAAAGAAAAGAGAAACAACAAAAATAAACGATAGAAAACACTTAAATCATTTTTCGAAGTGATCGAAGAGAGAAAACAGTCATCTCATTAACATTTATATCATATTGTTTGCATTCCACATTTGGAACCTTTCGATTATAGTAAATTGCTTGGTTTTTTTTGCGAAAGCCGTGTCACAACAATGACGCACACTGAATTTCCCCATAAAGTTATAGCGGAAGTGAAAGTAGAAGTACACATGTAGTATATACATTGTAAATTGGTGAAAAGGAGAGTGAAAGTCACATTTTCAGTGACACTTTTCCCGATTTGATCAAATCATGACATTTACTAACGCTACACATAACTTTTAAAGCTGTACACCCGTCATTGTTTTCACATTTTTTCCGTAACTAAAAGTGAAAGTTTTGACAGTCTTTTGAAGGAATATTCTGGGGGACACCAACAAAGAAAACATATACATCGAACAGACTTTGGTGATCGACTCCCCTAACAAAACACAGTAGAGATTTTTTTGCTATAAAAAAGAGTAATTTGGTTATACTCCTGGTGTCGTGTCATATTTTGTGTATATTAAAATTGTTTGCTCCAAAGACTACATAGATTAAATTAATGTGCAGGAGTGTTGTTCTAGTTAAAATTCAATTTTTGTTTGAAGATGGTTCTAGAATCGTTACACAAACTACGTCGTTATCGTCATACTCAAGCAGTCGAGAAAGAAGAGTTTTCTACAGAGACAAACATCATGACAAGATAAAAATAAATAACGACAATAATATGCAATCCACAAGTTGTTCAATACACTGACTGACAAAGCTATATCTAGAATATTCTAATTGACAAAATTCTGTGATATTTTTTTCATCCTGCATCGGTTCCAAAAATCAGTCTCAAATGCAATCACTATTCAAGAAAGAGGAAACAATATTGTTTTAAATTCAAGAAAAATAATGCGATTAAAAAAGCTAATGAAATTAGTAAAGTCCGGTAGAAAGGGAGGAAAGGAATAGATTGAGAGACTAAATCTACACAAAAAAATGGAGTAGAAAGTTTATTTTTTTGTAAAAAAAGTGAGTGCACATCTAAAACGAAGTGAGAAAGTGTGTAAAAATGTTGTGTGAAGAGAGGAGAGAATGAGGGTAATTGTTTTGAGAAAAAAATCTCTAAATATATAAATTTTACTTGTTGTCTCTGGGTAAACTTACAACGCACAAGTTGTCCAAGAACATGCATGGGTCTGTAACAAAACATCATATCTTCTTAAAAAACAATTTCAAACATTGGGACAAAGTATGAGCGCAAAGCAACTGGTATATGTACATAGGACGCAGATATATAAAAATATATAATTCCGTTCATATATTTTTTTTCAGCAAACGGTGAGATGAGAGATGAACACTTTCATCCCTTAAAAGTACAAAGAAATACACCAACCAAGCGCCAGGCCAGCATACAAGGTAATAGAGTTACAGAGAAGAAGAAGAAGAGGAGGACAAGTCAGAAGTACGAGTAGAGATGAGAGTGAAAGTACTTGGACACACATATACAAAGACAGCTAGAGAAAGTTTGCGTTTAGAGAGAAAATATAGTATTTTCTTCTTCTTCTTAGTGACCATGACGTGGGAAAGTTGTAACAAGAGTATACACACGCACTCAGAAAATGCCGATGTAGCAGACATTCATTAGAGAGACCTCCACTCCAACCGACGTTTGTCTACCGACAGCGGAGTGGCATGGCAAATGATTTGCTTTATACAATTTTGTGAGTCTACGAAAGAGAGAGAGTCTTTACTACCCCGAGCTACAAGAGAAGTATACACTTAAATCTATTTTTTGTGTAGAAATTCGAGGAAAGCTTTACGAGGATTCAACAGGCTCAAATTTTGTGTCACCACATAATCAATAGAATCAAAGTGTGAAGCGAAAACAAAAGAAGACACGTAACAGCACACAACCGGTGACGTCACAAACGAGTTCGTTCTCTCAGGGACAGATACATCAGCAATTTGCAAATGACTCTTTTGCTGTTTCTCGTTTGTCATCATGCGAAAGCAGTATAAAATATATCCGTCACCTTGTATTTGTTTTGTTAAGAAATGGAGTGCTGAAATAAGAGCCGGAGATGAGGAGGAGAAACTAGATGAGCAACAGGATCACCGCCAAGGCTCCAGTCAGTGTCCTCATCATCATCACCCTCACCATGCTCAGAGCTTTACTCAAGCGTTTAAATAAAATATATGCAAATTATAATAATTTATACAAATCAAAATACTAAAATAATAAAAATTAAGCTGCAAATATAAACATTCTCAAAAAATAATTTTTATTTTGATGCATTATATTTATTATTGTCGGGTTGTGGTGCGTTACGAGCACTCTACACTACAAACTACGAAGAAAAAGTGGAAGAAATTCATCCGCATGTCATTCGTCATAATATATCGCGCTACCAACATACATAAAACAATCATGCGAAATAAATTCGATTACAAAAAAATGACTAGCGCAATAATTAAAAAAGAAGATTTTGTGTTACAATTTATATACTAAAAAGCAAATTGTGGAAGACAAATCACAGGCTTAGTTAGCATGTAACAAATTGGGGAACTAAACAGATACATAATAAATAAATAATACTGTTTTTGCTGAAACACATACACACACTCGCAGACACGGAAAGGAAATCGATGAATAACATTTGAAAAAATGTACCTTAGGAAGCAAGACGAAATAGAGACATGTTCATCAAGCTTAACCAACCTAAAGGGGAAACATTAATAATTAGAATAAAAAACGTAACACAGGTTATAACAACTCATAATTTAACTATGTACGCTATTTACGCTAGTCGTCAAAAATTTGACTCAAAATATATAATTAACGATTGCAATTGAACTTTTAGCCTAAAAAAATGAGACAGCATGCGACTAGTCTGTCGACTGTAAACTTGACAAGACAAAATCATCTTATTAATTAGTAACCAGAAGCAAACAATGTTGCAATTAGCAAACGGAAGAAGAGTGAGCAAGGGGTTGGGTGGGTGAGCGTAACAGTGGCAATGTGCTACACTGTTTTCCGATTTCGGAGAGTAATGTTTAAAAACCGGGTGAAAATTTTAGTCTTCACTGAGGGAGAGGGCACATATCACACAAACTGCAGAGCTAAACTTCATAGGTCGTTCTATGATTTGTTTGTGCGTTGAGGGAACGTGAGGAAATGAGTCGAGATCGACGTGATCTGATGGAAACTTACCGGAACGTCGAGATATTAGTGAAAAAAGATTGCCACCGAAGAATATGCAAGGATCCACTACACCCAATTTTCTTTGATCGCCTCCATCAGAGAGAAAACTTACATTTTGTATCAAAAGGGATGGAAGAGATTGCTATTCTCTCCGAAGAAAAGAAAAATCATCCAAAAAGTGATGATTTTTTAAAAGTTAGTCATAAATAACTACGGTTGTTAAGGGCGATTGAGCATTATCATTTGGTGACCGAGTGTTGGGATCTGGAGCAATTGAAGAAGATCCATTCTTGCGGATCTTACTAGTGGCCCTGGGGAAAATACGAAAATAAAAACTACGAAATATCCCTCCTATTTGAGGCTGAAGCACTCCGTTGTCGTGATCGGCTCGATTGGGCGAGCTAAAAGAGTAAGCATTTTTCTCTTAATTTTATATACCATAAATTAAGTTGTCAGTCATTCTACTTCAGAGCAAGGCTACTTTAGGGGAAACTTTACGAAGATATATGTTAGTTATTGCTAAACTCTTCTCCGAAAGCAGGTTGCAGCTTTGAAAGCGATTATATATCTTACTAACATAAGCTTAAAACATAATGCCCTGAATAATAATATTCATAATCGCCGACGAACTCTATTAAGACTAAGCCGTACTCAAAATATAAACTAAATAAAATTATATCTAATTTTAGCCTAAAATTATTACCATGACAATCCTCCCAAAGACAAACGAAAACAGATAGCTACAAAAAATAAAATCACAACAAACACAAAATTCTGCAGAGTGACTACAATTTTTTATTTTTTGTAAAACTTATAAAAATATAAATGTAAAAGAAAATGTTAACAAAAACAACCACGACTAGTCTAGTTTGACATTTTGGTATGCACTTCTAACGACTAGGGCAAGAAGGTTTTTTTGAGCTTTAGTTTAAAAAGGCTGTCTCTATGCATGCATTGCATCATTAGCATCTGTAAGACTCTAAAATTTGTAGGTGGGATCTATAAAACTGGTTAACAATATATTCCTCCTCTTTTGAGATTTAATACGATGAGATTCATTATTTGACAAGTATCACAACCGCGACAACCATCCACTTGTCGACTTTGACCTGCTCGGTTTATTCGCATTCGCGTCTGAATTACCCCTACCACCGCCTCCTGCTTGCACCACCTTGCTACTACTCGCTCTTGCAGCGTCAACAGTGGACACCGACCGGGGAGGCCTATCCCTATTTTTGAAATGTATGCTAACTGAGCCATTCCCTGGGGAAGCACCAAGATCTGAGGGAGCCTCCGTAATTTCTTGATCAACTTCGACCCCTCCATTTTCGACAGAACATTTGGAGGCATTTGATTTCCTGCTAGATTTCCTGCTAAGGATCGGTGTCTTACGGTAGAAGACCGATGCATCACTGGATGCATCAGCAAAATAACTGCTTTCTCGTCCGGATGGCGCAGATTCATTCTCTGTACTTGATTCCACTAGCTTCGCCAGCCTACACTTAGCGCTTGGCCCTGCTACACATTCTAACGTCGATGGAGTGCATGTCTCAGTTGGAGACACAAATGAAGGCTGGGCCCTCGAGCCCGCTTGACGAAAAGTTGACCGAGTGCTCGTCTCCGCTGGAGACTCTAACGTTGCCTGAGAGTGTACTTGTATTGTTACTGTTTCTGTTACTAACTCGACTTTCGACTCTTGTCGATTTACTGCTGAGCCACTACTCCGCGGGATATTCTCTACGCTGTCAGTGACGTCCTCAGGGTTTGCGAAGCTACATCGTTGGGAAGTTGGGAGATATAAGAGGATTTTGATTAACATTATCTACATTTAACTCTCTTCAAAATATATAAATATGTCGTCGTCGACCGGGCCCAAAATTTCCCCCACTTGAAGCTGTCAGTGTGCGACACGGAATCAACTCCGAATGACATTTTAATTTCTCACGAAAGCAAACATTTGTCAGAAAAAAATGCGAGCCTTTGAAAATCGGCTGTCTATAAAATAATACAAAGTTGTCACGAACCTGTGCTTCTCTTGGCTTAGAAGAGCGCTGGGATCTTTTTGAAGAACTTCACATTGGCGGAACCTCTCGTCTAATGTAGTAAACAGCGTTCCTTCCATTCTATCATCACAAAAAAGAAGATTTGCTTAGTTTAATGAAAAAAGTTTGACATCAATTAACATTGATGAACATTATCGGTATAAACTTACGATTTTATGCAAAAATCGGGCAGGAGGGTTGCTATGGGGACTACGAAGAGACCCATCCAAAAGACAGGCGACGAATAGACTAGTTGCGCTATCCCGGCTATTTCAGCACCAATTGGAAGGATAGCGTACACATAACTGTACACTGTCAAGAAGAGTAGCCATAACATGATGGAACCCCAGATGGCAAAATGGGTGAAAATAGTCCATGACTTGGTTTCCAGTCCACTCTTCACGCTGACTACGATCACTACATACTGTTGTACAAAAAATGAGTAAGTTAGAGTCGAATTTTGTGATGTTAGTGATGTGTTGAAAAAGTTGAAAGGAAAGTGAAATATGATCGTACCGTATATATAAAGTTTCCTAGAACCAGATATCCTCCTTCGTGCCCACTGCTCCACACAATCCCGTTGCCATAGAACCACGATGAAATCCAAAATAAGAAGATCGAGTGAATAACTGAGTTCGCAATCCACTTGAAGAATAGCTTTAAATTAAAAAGGTCCTGGGTCGGTTTGTACAACACAGGAAACGTCATCCGGATTTCCTGACTACAGTTTCTTTCAAATATACCCATGGCAATGGGTTGTGCGCAGGTAAAAAACTGAAATTCCCAACAAAAGAAACATACTTTAGTCTTCTGAAATTCAAATACTGTACGCAGCTAATATTGAATGTATCCTTACCATGTTGTAAAAACCAATGGTCCATCTTTCAAATATGATTTGTCCGGACCAGGCCGAATATATGGCGAACCACAGCTCAATTATGTATAGACAAATATTTTTGTAGTAACTATAGAAAATTAGCTTGCACATTCGATCATAGTTCCATGCGCCATGCACGAACAGGAGCTTGGTCAGAAAGTGAAACTGTCGAGTTAATACAAATGTTTATAATTAGAACTTGCGCCTATAAAACATAACTAAGGAGAGCCCTCTTGACTTTCAATTAGAACACATGTTTACCTGAGCAATTGCATAATCCGAAGCGCAAGCCGCTTGAAGACCCTCAACACCAGAAATACCAATTCCAACGTGGGCCTTTTGAATCATTGCCACATCATTTGCACCATCCCCAATTGCTAAGGTCACCGCACCGGTTTGTTGGGTGACGTACTCAACCACCTACATCACAAATACAAAACCATCATTTCACTTTAGAATTTCCATTTCCCCCAAAAAGTACGTAATAGAAGTAGGTATTTATCTCGACTCACTTCAGCCTTTTGTATGGGCGATGCCCGACAGCAAATCACAGCCCTACAACTGCAACACAAGTCCAGGAAATCTCGACGTAAATCACAGCTCAGCGCGAATTTCAGCGTTTTACCGTCGATAATCACTGCAGCATCATTTTCTTTAGGCAGGGTTTGACTATTGTCCCGAGAAAGCGCATGTATGTAGTTGAGAATACACTCCCGAGTAGCCTGTAGCACATTAAAAAATTAATGTATTAGAGCACGATCAACATATGCCGGTGCAACCGCAGTCCATTGTACTCACATCTAAACTATCTCGATTTATAACTAGCAGCTCCATTCCCTGCGCTAATAGACGACAAGAATATCCTATATTAATCGCAGTTTCTTGCTTATCCCCTGTGAGGACCCACACACTAATTCCAGCTTTCAAAAGGGATGCAATCGTTTCTGGAACCTACAAATAAAAATTCCAACATGTTTGTTGTCAAACTCGTCCTTGATCCATTAAAGTACATACACAACTCAACCAATAAAGGAATGATGTCAAAAACCTTACCTTCTCTTGCAGCTTGTCCTCGATCGCAGTGGCTCCTAACAGCCTTAAGTTCGTTTCAATTAGGTTTGACGCTTCTTCTAATTTTAGCTCGCGATTATTAATAGCAGTTGACGCTTTGTGATAGGTTTCACGCCATTCCTGTAAAAAAGTATTAGCACATTTTACGTCTAGAACTTGACAAGAATTTTTGGCAGAAATTAGGAAGTTAACACACCTCGTAAGATTGTGATGATATGTCAGCAACTGCGCAGCATAATGTTCTCAGTCCCTGAGTGGCAAATTCTTCAAGGTGCTCATTTGTCTTCTGTTTTACGTTGTCGGCAGTAAGCGAGGGCGAGAGTCTCTCATAAACAACGGAATCCGCTCCCTGAAAATACAATTATAGAGCAAAACATTGCGATGTTGTATATTTGGCAAAATCGTGTTGTAGAGAGCTTTGTCTATGTTACTCCAAACACGTACTTTACAATACAGTCGAATCTTTCCATCCGGAGCTCTAACAATAACTGACATTCGCTTGCGAGTTGACGTGAATTCCAACACATTCAATATCTCATACTTTTCTTTCTCTCCTAAAGCGTTTATCTCAACGTAGTGAGGTGTCCTAGTTTCAAAGACATAACCTAACGCGCTCGCACCATAAACAAGAGCGCGCTCATCTGGCGACGCTGCGTGATAAATAACGTCGCCCTCCGTATAATCGGGAATCACAGTGTGGCAAACAGAAAGGAGGATTAAGAAATCTCGAATGTCTTCCGCACTCCGTTCATCATTTTGCAGTGTTTCAATTAGTTCATTTTTCTCCTTGAACAGGTTATCAGGACCATACATCCTGGCTCCAACAGTGCACCCCTTGAACTCCATGACGTTCCTCGTGAGAGTTCCCGTCTTGTCCGAAAATATATACCGAACCTGTGAACAATCAATACATTCATATTTTGACATGTATCTAAACATGAGGATATGTTGAGTAGCTTATTGTTTCATAAACACACCTGCCCAAGCTCTTCATTCAGATTGGAAGTACGAGCCATCGCTGGCGTATTGCTCTCTACGTGGTACATGTCCATATCCCAGTTAATAAACATTGCCTGATACGAAATAAAATCAAATGAATTAGAGTAACCAATTTATGCATTTTGCATTTATGCAAATTCGCCATTTTAGTAGAACCACCGCAACTTACCTGAATGAATCTGACGACTTCAAGGGTGACAGTTAAGGAAATAGGAATTAAATTATTGTATAGGATCACGAAGGTTAGAATGTTGTATAAAAACATAAGTGTCTTCTTCCAGAAGCCTACAAGAATACAAAAGAATTTCGTGTTTAATTTAATTGAGCACACATCAAACTGGCTTTGAATGAATGATACTTACCGGCAGTAGCTCTATCCGAATGCTTTGGTATGTACCACATGCTGTCCTCGTCAATGAGGATGAGCGAGAATAGAGCGGACACAAAGGCTACCAGTATCAGAAGAACGAAGAGCATAATGATTTGTGTATTTGTAAGTTTATCGACTGTAGATCGCTTTAGCGGTGCCGCCGTGGAATTCTTCATCAGTTTAGTCTCATGTCCCGTGTAAACCACTTGACCAAATGCCCAAGTTGTATTTTGTAGCTTAGCACCACGGAGAAGGATTTGATCAGGTCCCAAAGCCAGATCACTACAAGGATAAATAATACTCAGGTGATGAACTTTGTTGAACGTCCTGGATTGATAAGAGCGCCAAATAAATGTGTACACTTACACTCCATCGTTAAGGCGTAACTTGCCCGCAAACTCGTACAAATGCCGGTTGGGGAGTTCACACTCCAGGACACCCGTTAAACTACCCAAATCCTTAGTTTCCAGTAACCCGGCGGTTTCAGGAAGTCCTTGGCGGACTTTCAGGTTTGTTTCTCCATCTAAGTTCGAGGTTTCTATATAGCACAGCCCTTGAGGCTCACTGAAAAACACAAAGATTTCAAGTTTACTAATTGCCCCCGCTTCAAAAAGCAAAGTGTGGTTTCTCCAGTTGAAATTATTACCTCGACGAATATAATACGAGATCGGCTGGGAAGAACGTCTCATTTTTTACTTTTACAAAGTCTCCTACGCATACATTTCTCCACTTCACCCACTGCCATTGGCCACCTTTCAACACTTCTACTTCTCGGTTATTAATCTCGGAGTCGGCACGATGCCGTTTCTGAAACGTCAAAGAAGGAACACTCATCACTGACTCTCGTTAAGTTAAGTTTCGCACTAAACTGTATAATGGTGTTATTCTTACAATATCTTCTATGATTTCCTTAAGCGCAGATACTGACAAAATAAAAATGAGTGGCACCAGAGTGGTGTACCGTCCAGTGGGAGACACATCCGGAATTTGCTAAAAGAGAAAGTGGAAAACAAATGAGACCCGTGGAAAAGGGGAAAGCTATTATTTTGGCGTGGTAGTTTTAGGTTTGGTTGTTGTACCTGAAGGAGAGCTATGACAAGGAAAAATATATTTGAATAGCGACGAAATTGTTCGAAGAGGAAAGAAGGGAGGAAAGACAATACGGAGTACTTCGCAGTTGAGATTCTGTTGCCGATATACTTCTCCCTCTGCACCCCATTTATAAGTATGATCCGATTCCTCGAATCACTGGACTGCGGCGCCGCCGTTGGGGCCGATGTAGTTGGCCGCGGCGGATCCGTCCCATTACTCACATCATCTTCAGCTGCACACAAAAAAACAAAGACAACCACATTGTAGATACACAACACTGGATTCCCTTTCAATTCAAGTTCTCATTAATTCACGTCATTTTGAAATTAAGTATTTTGGAAACAAGGACAAAGCAAGCATAATGGGAAAGGGGGAGGAGAAAAGCGTAAGTAATTATTACGTCCACTGGGTCGGCCCAGCAGAGATGAAAAGTAATCCGAGCCTCGTCTCTGGAATCGGTCAATGAAGTTTCGAAACTCCATAACGAATGCTGCAATTTTCACCCTGTTTTTATAGTACAACAGAAGGATACAGTCCAGCCGCAGACAAACGCCACCAAGGAAAAACGAAATGTATTTTTACGTAATTAAAATGATCCTCTCCGCTAAAAGTGTTCAACTCGATATAACTACCTAAACTCACGTGCGTCACTGTCAGCTCTACTCTAGGAATGTTAGTAGCTTTTTCTCTCTCTATTCCACTGCAACTAACATCTACAATCCCTCGTCAGCTCAGTGTTCGTACATGTGCAATTAACATTTACTGATTAGGACAAAGTTACGACGGTCTAAGTGAGTTTTAGTCTCTCTACAAAACTATCAGTGCTTTTTTCAACTCTATTGTCCAGATCACCTGGAATACACCTTCCATGACGTTGGTACACTTCGACGTTGCATCAAGAAACCGAAGGAAAATTAAATAAATAATAATAATAATAATAACAACACGGGCTCCAAACTCCGCACCCTTTTCCCACACCTTCTCTCTCCACAAAATCCAATCACTGCGAACATGCACACATTACAAACTTGAACTCTGCGTCAACTTGCACAAAGACAAAGGTATCTATCTTCCTTTTTTTAATTGGAGACTGCACACTATCTTCTTCACCATTTAACCCATGATAACACCATCAACACACACACGTACATGTCTCCTCTCATTCCAACTTTTCCCACGGGACCACGTTGACTACAACGGAGCTCTGGTGTTGCTTTTGTACTTTCAACTGGTGAACAGATGGACAAGAAATGATTTCATTTGTCAAGACAATGCACACACGACACAAAGACGAATCCTTCACCAAAAATATAGTCACAATTTTGACTTACATCAGAAGAAAAGCACAGGTAAGAATTCAT
>JAQFZW010003329.1:0-13339 GCA_034687055.1 Heteromurus nitidus
GAGACATTGATTTGCGCAGAGAGAAGGAGAAGGTGGGAAAGCGAGAAGTTTGAATATAGTCTTAGCCAATAGAAAAATGCACGGAGCCGAGAGCCAATAGGAAGTGTGTACGGCACACAGACAATCGTCGGTTTCTTAAAAATACCATGAGGTATTAATAAGCTCCTTCACTTCTTCTCCACAGAATTCAATTATTGGTGAAAGGAGACCTCTGATCTCTTCATCGCTCCAACTCTTGATTTCAAGGTGAAGAACGACGTGTTCAAAAGTCGGACCCAGATTCCGGAATACCCAGCGCCGGATTTACCTAGTGCGAGGCCTTTGGCACAATCTCAGCGCGAGGCCCTGCTGGAAAATGTTTCGCTAATTTTGTGAATATTCAAGTTTCTCAGTCGTCGTTTAAATTTAAAACAAGATTTTTAATAGATTTTTAGACGCCAGCGCGCTTCAGAATTTTTCACGAACATATTCACTTCCGTACTTTTCTTTAATAAAGTGTTTCAAATTTAAAGCATTTTCGGCTTTTTATTGAACATTTCAATGAGCCTTCGTAAATTTTGCATTTTCAGTAGATTTTGTTCATTTTAAGTATTTGCATCTCTTTTCAAGATTTCTTCGGAGGGTCACGATCCTGTATAATAGGTTTAAGAGATTTTCAACGACTCGAGAATCTTACGCACGCGCGGCATCGCGTGCACGAAAATTTTTGGCCTACAAATTCGGAAACTTTCAACGGGTTTTTTGCTTTTCGCACACTTTTTAGCGATTTCCCGAAATTTTATAGCATTTTGAAGTGATTTTCCAACAAAAATTGCTGCGCCGTCATTTTAAAACATTCTGGACTGAGTAAATTTTTGACGATTTCTTGTATTTTTGGTCATGGTTCGCAGTATTTTAAGATCACCTTAGTAATGTTTTGGGGCAGTTTTGAAAACCTTGATATTTTTATGCTTTGAGCTAGGTATTCGAAACTTGGCAACATTTTATATTAGTCGAATATTTAAATGATAGTAGTCAATCTTTTACATTTTTCATGCTTTAAAAAATATTATTTCAATAATTATTTTTCAATCAGATCACGAGATATTTTAAACGCATATCTGTGATTTTTCACCAAAGCGCGAGGCCCCAGAAAGCGCGAGGCCCCCGGCACGGGCCAGATGTGCCGGGTGGTAAATCCGGCCCTGGGAATACCTGGTTTATACGATCAGTTATATTTGCAGGAGGATACCTAAGAATGAGAACAAAACGTGTCACATTACAAAATGACAGAAATAACTACAAGACAGTGAGGATAAAGTGGTACCGTGTACCTCATGTCCTGTGGCCCAAGTAATTCCAATCTGAACACCGTATTCTTGAAGGTAATGGGAACCATGAGTCTGTTCCGGTTAGCACGCTCTTCAACAATCATGAGCAGCTCCTGCAACACATTCCTTTTGGCATAATCAGTGGACAAGACAATGCCATCCATCTCCAAAGTCTAAAAAAATAGTAAATGAGTATGAGAGTAAGACGCAGTAAATTGATTATTTTAAACAATTTTTTGTACATTTATACCTCAAGGTTTGGAAAACGTAGAAGCAGACAGCACCATGACTCATGGAAGCTGAATGGAAACTTAATTCTCAAGTGTTTCAAGTGACGATGACCATCATCTTCTTGAAAGTGCTGATTCATGTATTCAAATCGATTCGCATGCCTATGTTCCAGTTGCCGATTCGTAGGCCTTCGTCTCCAATATTCCCAGTGTGTCGATGGGCTGCTTGATTCAAACGAGTTGAGGTATAGCTCCTCTAAATTTGGCGTGCCCTCGAATACCACTTTCTTGAAGGAATTTCCGCTACTGGAAATCGTGCAGGCACCTAGCTCCAGTTTGCGAATCGACGGACCATAACTTGCCCAAAATGTATTCACGTTCTGAACCAACTCCTCCAACTTGTCCTTCCAATTCGCATCATTTCCTGTGGGAGAATCGGATCGAGATGGAGGTTTTGGGGTGAACTCCAAATTGTCAAAATTGAGAAGCCGAAAGTATCGATGTGGTTTCCGTCCAGCTTTCAGTTGGTCCGTCAACTCCTTCCACACGCTGACGGTTTCCCGAGTGCCAGTTGACGGATAAATTGTTACTGGGACCGTCTCCAACCGCCAGCGAGTCGATGACTCGGAGCACCACAGTTTGGAAACGAGGCGGAAATTGGCCAAGTCCTCAACATCACAAACATCGAAAAACCGCTCAAGCACCTACAACCAACCAAAACATTCTTTTCTTTGTTTACTCAAAGTTTATCATTTATTGAAAATCCAAACACATCAATTGTCAATAATAAATAATAACGAAACTTACAAGTCTATTCAGGAATGGGTTTTCCTTCCAAGGTAAATTCTGAAGCAGGGGCCCGACCTCGTTGTCAGTTTCATTTTCTCCGTTACTCGCCTCCTCCGCTGGTTTTGGGCGCACATTCGACATATGTCTTGTTTATGTAATTAAATGTTAAACAGGACACTTAAACGCACTTTCAAAAGCGATGAATAAATATACTAGTACTTCACTTCGTGGTGACTGACGACTGGGAAATGAAACACCACAAAATGAACACAGTAAATTGAATTTTATTGAGATCTCTAATTCACCATCTATTGCCTATCCCGTGGACCGTGACGTTCTAGAACTGAATCGAACAACAACAAACCAAACGCCAAACAATGTGAAAAGAGCGACTCGAGCCCTCGAGTTACAGTTGCATGATGCGTGGCGATGTGATGTTGAATGATGAGAGACAAAGGCTTTGTAACAAACGCCTACTTTCAACTTTCGCATGCTGAATGCTGACTCTCTCACTCACTCGTGCAGAATGCAGACTGCTATGCTAGATGCTATACGTATACATGTCCCACATGAATGATATCTGCTCCTTTTGTTTTGTTTTGCTGTGTGCAGTCAGCTGTCAGCTGTTGTTTGCTTCTAGCTTCAGGTGGAAAGCAGCAAGGTGCTTGTGGTTGTGGTGTGCACTGTCAACTCTTGGCTGTGCACTGAACAATTTTGTAAGTGAATTATGTTGTGGTAAATGTTGTTTTAACTTTAATAACTTTAACTTACGTTACTGCAAAAAGCTGAAGACTTATATAAAATATATAAATTCAAAATGTCGTGTTTGTACCGAAATAATTATGCGAATAGTTAAGGAATATTTACCTTTAAATCATTTTTTTAGTTGACAGTATTTAGTTGACAGTTTATAGTTGACAGTATTTTAGAGCTAATGTTTTTTATTTTTGAAATCAACAGGAAGGTTGGCGGTGGCGAGTTGGACAAGTCAAGGACAAGACGTGGATTGTCTGGTATGACCAATGGCTATGGACTACTTTAAACTGTGGATCTTTGAAAAACCTGTTTGTCACTTCGACCACGTTCACCACCATTGACCATTTATATTTCCATATTCTATTCTGTGGACACTGGAACACCACATCCACTTCCATCATAGTCACAGTCCTGCAAAAACACGACTGTCCCTCAACTTTATTAACGGAAACTGAAAGAAAGCCAAACAAAAGCAAAGTTACATACAATGGCCAACAACAATGAATTCGCCAATCAGCCTTCTTCAGAGACTGATGATGAATGTGAGAATTATAATTTTGATGAGTACTTCAAGGACGACTTCGGTGTTTCCGGTCTGGCTGCGACTTTTGAGAGTGTAAATGACATTGAGAATCCAGTCATCGAAGCAGTAGACGGAGGGTGGTCCAACCACCAACTTGTACTCGACTCGTCCGTTCCACTTCCGAGGGAAGATGTCAATTATGCTGATCTTCGTCCGAGTTTCGCCATCCCCACCAACAAATTCGACATTGGGTCTGCCACTGGCAAACTTTATAATTGCTTGGAAACTTCCGGAGGAGAAATAGAGTTGGCGGAATTGCCGTCGGCTCAAGAAGAAGACCCTGGTGCTAATGGCGATGGCTGTGACGACAATGAGGAAGAAAATTTGGAGGAAAGTCAAGTTACTGGTGCTGGTGGTGAGCAGGTGGTGGAGGTGGATGGAAAAGGAGCCGAGCCAGTACCCGGCAATTCACGTCAACAAAACCAATCTTCAACAATTGAAGAAGATATTATTAGCGGCGGCACTGCCGAAGAAATGAGAAATGGAAAACGGTCTGGAAATACTAGTCAAGCGGGTCCACGACCGAAGCGTACTCGCGGAGGGGAGAAAAAGCCGAAGAAGGGTGACCGTAATTTGGAAGACTACGATGAAGATCACCCTGAGTTTAAGACAACCAAAGATGCAATAAATTCAAAACTGAATCGAAATAAAAAGAAGGCGGAAATGGGAAAACTGGTTCAGGAGAATTCCCTCTTGAAGAAAGAAAATGAAACGCTGAAGCAAGAAAATCAAGACCTCCAAGAGGAACTGAAGAGTGAAAGAATGTCCAACCAGTCCTCCAATGGTGGTACCAGAGTCATCAATAATATAGACCCGAGTTCTGGGGCGAAAGTCAATTGTATAACATTAAAATCGACACCGCTGCCAGGAGCAGCCGGAAATGAACAAATCGTCACTGCTGAGCTCGAGTTTAGGATTCCTTCTCTACCGAAATGACTGAGAGCTTTACACTTACGCATTTTTGAACTTATTGAACCTTTATTGTGAATAAACGAGAGTATTTTACCCAAAGATTTTTAATGACATAAAATGTTTTTAAAGTAATAAAAAATAATGTCAAATCGTATATAATTTTTATTGTCTTCGTAAATTTTTCTTTTTACTGATGCTTTCGGAAACCTGTCCGCGTGACAAATGTTTTTTACGTGTTCCTTGTGAGTACATAAAGAATATATAAAAATAAATACATGCCTTGCCTACACTTCACACACAATCTTGTCCGACCACTTCTTAATTTCCTTCTCACTCATTCGCACCACGGAAATCACCAGTCGTCTCTCCTTTTCCACTTTCGGAATCTCTGGCTTGACAACAGGAGGACGTGGACGAGATCTCGTGCTTCTCCTCAAACTGACCACCTCAATCGCTTCGTTCTCCTGAGCATCCCCTTCATCCTCACTTGTTTTGTCAGTCTCTTCTTCATCTTCTGACTTTCGCTCTTCGTCCTCATCGTCTTCTGAACAAGAGTCCATCGATTTCTTAGGTGACCTAGTCTTCCTTGACTTCCTCTTCCTCCCGTTTTTACAAACTCTTTTCTTTCTGAGTCCTTTGAGGTTCTTAATTTCCACTTGGCTCCTATCCACGACATTCATCTTCCTCGCCTCCTCCTTAAGCTCGTCGCCCAACGGCATCCCGTGCTTCCCGTCCAAGTGGTTCAGCCAAGTATGTCTTCGCGTGGAAGTGTGGGAGCAGAGGCTGCACGTCCAAGGTTCCTCCACGACCCCGTGCACTATTCTGTAGTGTTTTTTCAAGGAGCAAAGTCTCATTTCCTTCGCGCAGAATTCGCAGGGGAGGGGCACAGTCGCAAGATACTCAGAGAAAAGTCCATCTTCCTCCTCCCCACCACTCCGTTTCACCTTGCAAAGGAGAAAGTGGTCGTTGAGGTTCTGCTCCGTGTACATCAAGCGCTCGCAGTGGGGGCAGGGGAAGTACGAGTCTGGATGCTGGGCGGAGACATGCTGGAGCAGCACTTTATTCGTCCGACACTTATCGCCACAGCGACGGCACTTGTACTCACTCCGACTCTCGAGACTGGACTCCTCCTCCGGGTGCACATTTCGAAGGTGCTCGTTGAGACTTTGCTGCGATCTGAACTTTTGTACGCAGAAAGGGCACTGCGGGAAGTTCTCCTCTTTGCTGCCCTCGCCATGCACAGAGTACTCGTGCGTGCTCAGGTACTGGGCAGAGGAGAAGCCATCTCCACACTGCGCACAAACAAAATTCTTCTTCCTCTCCCAAGGTCGTATCATCCGTTCGCGATGCTCGCTCTTGAAATGCTCGTAGAAGTCGACCGCCTTTCGAAATTCCGTGTTGCACAATGTGCACTTGCCTTCTTGATAGTTGGGATGGTGCTCCACTCTTTTGTGCTGGGCAATAGCACTCCGACTGAAGGATTTCCCGCACAATTTGCACAAAATCAGCCTCCAGTGTTCCTCCTCCTCCGCAGTCATGACTTTACGTGGTCTGCGGCCGAAGCGCTGCTGCGACCTAACCTTGCCGTCCTCCGGGAGCCCGGTATACACATGCGCTGTGTTGTAGTGCACCAAGAATTTTTGACCGACGCTAAACTCCATTCCGCACGCGACACACTTTCCGTCCACCCAGTTTGGGTTGTGCACGAGCTTCTTGTGTGTGGCAATGTAGCCGGGAGAGTAGGCGTTTCTACATAGCTCGCAAGTCACGACTGGTCCCTCCTTGGCCTTGTATGAGCCACGTGGCCCATCACGTGGCCCTCGCCTCCTCTTCACAGCGCCTCCTCTGGAGGAAGGGGATCGACGACGAGTCTTCTTGGACGGAGGAAGAGGAACAAATTTCTCTTGGTAGTCGTGCTCATCTTGCTCAAACCCGTCGTCGGACATGTCAGCTTCTGGAGGAGGAGTTGATGACGACATCGGTTCGGGTGGAGGCGGAAGAAAGGTCTCTGGATGTCTCAAATCCATTGGTTGTTGGAATGTTGAAGCCGGGGGAGAAGAGGCTCGATCATTGTTTCCCACGGTAATTTGGACACTTGCCATGGAATAAGCCATCTTCAATTCTGGATGCATTTGGGGTTGGTCTGGTAGCATTTCAGGGGATTCGTAAATTTGAGGACTGGCAGGATTAGAGTCGGGGTGGTTTTGGTTTGGTTCGCAGTAGCTATTTGGGGAAGAAGGGGATGGTGACAAGGATGCTTGTGCGTCGTCGGTTGTGGGCCACTCTGACAATGGGACGGCAGCTTGAGGATTGTCTTGGGAAGTGGCAACTTCCGATTCGTTGCGAATCCACCTTTTCTGTTTTGCACGAGGCTTGTGTGGGCGAAAGGTAATTGGCACCTGCGCTTTGGCTTCATGTCTGGCCACCAACTCCCTCAATTTTTCTTCGATCTGCAAAGGTCACAAGGTCAGACAAGATAAAATGATAAACAACAGTTCATTCATTCAGAGTTTTGTTTTTGTGGTTTTACTGGTTTTAATTTTGGGGCACTTACCACTTCAGGCGGTTCACCTTTCGCTGTCAGTCGTTTTCTCAGTTTAAACTTGGCCACTGCGACGCGAGCTTTCATGAGTCGTGCTTCCATCTGCTCTGGCGTTTCGTTCGGCTTTAGCTTTGGCGGAGGACGAAAATCATCCCCATCAAGCCTTCCAAACTTCTCGTAACTTGCCTTCAACTCCTTGAATTTCTCCTCCATCTGCAATCAGCAATGTCAAGAAAATGATAAACTCAATCAAAAAGCCAAGTCAGATGAGACAATAATTGTATCGTCTTTGAAATATATACGTACCTCCTCAGGGGGAACTCCCGCCACGATTAGCTTTTTCCTCAGGTAAGTCCTTGCAGCGTTGAAGCGCTGCTCCACGCGTACTTGTTCCGTCGGGTCTATGCGAGCCAATAGTTCCGGTTCAAGTTGAAGATTAACAGGCGCTCCACGACCATAAAATGTTCTTCTCTTCCGTTTTCTCTCCGAAGGTTTTCTCTCCGAAGGTTTTCTCTGGTTTGCTGGGAAATTGGCTACGAACTCCCTCACCTTCTCGGCGATCTACGAAGTAAGAAAGAATGTGATTCACTCATTATGATTGGTCACACAAGAGAAAAATTAATATTTTTTATAAAAAGTGTACCTGCTCAGGTGGAACACCTTCAGCACCTAGTTTTTGCCTCAGTTCAAACTTTCCCCAGTAGAGGCGAGTTTGCTGGCGCATTCGTTCCCTCTGCTCGGGGGTTCTCCTCGCGTTCGCCTTACACTTTGCAGTGCGACGCCGCCTCTCTTCGGGAGTCAATCTTTTCCAATAGTTTTTCATGTACTGATTCGCCTTCGCCAAAAATTCTTCCCCCCGCTCTTCCAACATTTTGCGTCTGTACGCTCGGCTCCTTGCCCTTTGCTTCTCCTTCACCGCCTCGAGCTCCTCCGCCGATTTTTGGGTCTCGAGAATCAGCCTCGCCAAGTAGCGCTTTTGCCTCTGCTCTTGAATCTCCTCCTCTGATCTTTCCGTCTCGCGAATCACCCTCGCCAAGTAGCGCTTTTGCCTCCGCTCTTGAATCTCCTCCTCTGATCTTTTCGTCTTGCGAATAACCCTCGCCAAGTACTGCTTCTGCCTCTGCTCTTCCCTCTGCTCCGCCGTCATTGCCGCTCTCTTCCTGGCTATCGCCATGCGCATTTTTCGGTTATGCTCTGCCCTCTCTTCCGGGGTCATCCTTTCCAGCCACTCCCTCTTCTTCGCTCGACTCTTCGCGTTTCGTGCTTCATATCTTTCCAGGTAGGTTTGTTCGGAGGGTTGACTCACACTGCATCTAACATCAAGTTCGGCTTCCCCGGTTACCTCGACCGGTTTTGGTGATTTTAGCTTCTGTCGACGCCGTCTCTGATTCTCGCGATGTCTCTCACGACGTTCTTCAGGAGTTAGTGGCTTCGATCTTCCCAGTTTTCGCTGCACCTCCTTTCCTGGCTGACTAGATGTCTCTTCCAAAGCTTCGGTTACGACGAGGCCACCATCGTCGACTTCCTTTTGTTCTTGATCCCCTTTCTCTGCTCCTGCAGAGTTTACTGATTTTAGCTTCTGTCGACGCAGTCTCTGATTCACGCGATGTCTTTCACGACACTCTTCAGGAGTCATTTTCGATCTTTTCCGATTTCGCTGGACCTTCTTTTCGGGAGGACTCTGACTAGCTGAACTTTCCAAAGGTTTGGTTACACCATCATCGTTGCTGAGGCCATCGTCGACTTTGATAATCTTCACCTTTTTGATATTTTTCTGTGGAGTCTTCTTCGCCTTTTTTGACTCCCCCTCCTCAGGAGCCCAGTCACTCCCTTTATCAGAATTGGAGTCTGAACCTTCGAACAACACTGTATTGGCGTGCCTCTTTCTTGTTTCGTATCTCCGGGTCGTTGGGATAAAGTCGGAAGAAGGAGACAAGGGATCAACGAGGGGCACCCAGTCTTCATCTTCACTCTCCCCCACTTCAACCTTAACTTTAATCTCGCAGGTGCGCGCAAGGTCATCGTTTCCGACCGGCACGTCGTCCTTATTTTCAGCTGACATAATTTTCTTGTGTATCTTCATCTCTCCATGAATCAACAAAAAATTGAAACAACTGATCACTTCAGATGTCTTAATTTAATTTGTTAATTAAAATGTAGACGATGAATGAGAGTGTGATCGTCCATCGTCAGCTGTTCTCCTTGCTTGCTTGTGCTTGTCCTTCTGAAATGGTGTAAATCAAACAAGACATTGACATTGTTAAGCATCATGGATGAATATAATATAAGTAAAACATGTACGTATGTATGATCAACAAGATTTAAGATACTTACAGCATTTATAAATGATTTCAGTGGCATCACCAACAACCGACAAAAGTATCAAACTCTAAAGTCAGCTGTCAGAGCTTTGGGTTTCTCAATCGCTTAGATTTTTGAAAAATCTCAAGTTAGCATATATTTGCACAAGTTCACTTAAATTCAACACTTGGCACTTGGCAAAATCAGTCACAACTTCTTAATTGTTCAATTAAAGAGTCAAGTTGTAGTGGAGTAAGGAGAAAGGAGAAAGGAAAAAATGGAAAATTGGGAGAGCTGAGAGCTGAGAAGAAATTAGTGGATCAAAACAATAACAAAACATTGCCTCCCGCCACATTTCAACTCGATGCTCTTCCATAAGTGCATGAAAGCAGCGTGAGCTCTTCTCTTTGTTTGGGGCACGCATCAACGAAACTCTGCAAAAATGCAGATTTGTAGTTTTGGACTTGGAAGAAGGAGCTTGGTTGGAGCCACTTGGAGGAGCTAATTTGACGGTTTTTGGGGATTACGATTTGGTCAATGATAATGATAGATAGAAAATGACAATGGAAAAATAATTTGATGGAAAAAATGCTTTTCCTGTGCTTTTCTGTTTTATTGCGGCGGCGGTCACATACTGATCCTTGGCTTAGCTTTAAATATGTTTTACATCAATAATCTAATAAATAGAATTAATAGTCTAAAGTTATCTTAAGCTTTTGTCTTATGTTCATCAATCCAATCCTTGAAGTATGCCGTATTTATAAAAAAGTTAGGTAGGGAATATTCGCAAAATCGGAACACCTGCACTCCGCACAATGCCTCCCTTTCCCACCGTCCCTTGCAAAACAACCCGCCCCCCAACCGCCTATCACAGAGTGAACCTCCAGAATACTTCTCCACTCCACAAATCAGATTCTTGTCAACTCTCACATTCAAACCAATATTCCCCATTCGATCCATTCTCTTTTGGCACTCTGACTTCTCCAGCAGCTTGAAACTTCTTTGTCGAAGTTGTCCAAAGCTGTCATGTGTATTACTTTCGAATGACACTTCAGTCGCCTCCTCCCAGTGTACTTCTGCAAATGATGCTATTTTTGGCAGCTCGCTTTCAGGAATGTCCATTTTCGTAGAAAGTTTGATGAGAGCAATGTCGTCCTGGAAGAAATCCTCCTTCTGTCGGATTCGCGAGTAGTCTTCCCTCACCTCATTTACAAGTGGGTAAAATTTATTTTCAACTCGTTCAAAATTTTTGCTTCCAAAATACACTTTGAACGAGCCACATAAAAATACTCGAGTCCTTCGAGACTTTTCAAGTTTTT
This sequence comes from Heteromurus nitidus, assembly GCA_034687055.1. Classification (NCBI taxonomy): domain Eukaryota; kingdom Metazoa; phylum Arthropoda; class Collembola; order Entomobryomorpha; family Entomobryidae; genus Heteromurus; species Heteromurus nitidus. Next base: position 10,743 of record JAQFZW010003329.1, read on the forward strand.
AATTCCAATTTGCAATAAACTTATTGACTCAGGATGAGCAACGCAGTGGGCAGCAGTCAGAATTGTATCCTTGGAAACGAGTGTGCCTCCACAAGAACCATGAAGGTAAGTTCCATACACTTTGATTTCAACTTGGCTCCGATATCTCTTTTGTGGAATAGGTTTTCCAAACAAATGAGGCTGGAAGAATGAGTCTGGATCTTGTTCCCCGGCCATACTTGTAATCCACTTTTGGAAATAGGTTACCTTAGCGAACACAGTGGGCTTATTGCAGTTGGCTCCTTCGATCCAAAACAAACTACATAAATCGGGACTATGGAAGGACACAATCCCACATAAAACCGCCGTTCCATTTTGATCTCGACAAATGGCCGGTCCTCCCGAGTCACCTGCATTTATATCTGAACAGAAAAAACACATTTTTGTGGAAGGTTGTAAAGATGTTTTTCCGGATCAGGCATGGCACTGGGCTATAACGGGGGATATTATGGGTGCGGTTTGGCCGCATATATATCGGGAACTCCCCATTCCCACCTCCACCAAAGGAGGGTTATAACGGCCAACGGATATGTGGATTATATTAAACTTACCATACGCTTGAGGTAAACCGTATAGTATATATATACCGCGCTAATTAAATTTTTACGGCTTATAGGAAGTTCATCCCCACAGATTAAAACTTTCTAAAAATCTCTATACTTATCAAACACGACCTCCTGAAATCGTTTTCACAAGTTTAATTCCCGGCAAAGCACTCCTATGGACCCTATCGGGTCATCAAAGTTGAAGGTTGGTATGGGTTTGAAGGTAGGGCGAATATGCAAAGTTGAATGTTACCATGTCGCATGATGGGAAGTGAACAAGTTATAGTCTATTTCTTTGTTTCTAAATACAAGAACGTGAATATGTACTTGGAGGAAATGGGGCTGGTGCCTCACAGACTGAACTTTATTCGCGAATTACGTTATGGATTATATTTCAAATCGAATTTTAGCTTCCACCAGAAATTGTTTGAATATGGTTAGGTTAGGCTAGGTTAGGCTTTGACGTTTTAGTGTTAAATTAAATGCTAATGCAACGGGAAAAAAATTACTGACGGTAGAAATAAATGTGAACCCACAAATTCAACTCGAATCTATTTCTTCTAACCACTTTGCTCATATTTGGTAAGAAATGATTATTTTAAATTCAGAAAGAAATTTGTAAGCAAAATTTGTATCGCTAATTTTTTTATTAATTTTTGTAATTTGTTGGGTCAGTGGGAAATGTGGCGGATTGTCAGGAGGCTCTCTGCAGAGCAACCGCCTGCATCGCCACAGCAACTAGCTCGACCTTTGGTGGGGGTGAAGCTTGTTCCTCTCTTGTAGCGGAATATGACGACGCGGAGTACGATGAGATTTTCAGGGAAGCCTGCACTAACTATGAAGGTGGCGAAGGCGAGAGAGTGTTCTGCTGTCCCAGAAATTCGGCTTCCGAACTCCTCCAAACCATGTACGGCGCTGAGCAGAATGAGTTTCCACACATGGCCTCGGTGGGACCTGGCTTATGTGGAGGCACAATTTACAACAGCAAATTCATCCTCACCGCGGCTCACTGCGTTGTCGACAGAATCGCTTTAGTAGTTAAGCTGCCCTCTGAGGTGAACGTCACTCTTGGCTCCAATTTGAAAGATGGCTTGGATGACGACACTTCAACGTTTGAAGTGGAGCAAATTATCATTCACGAGAATTTCAGTACGTTGTTTGGACACCCTGAGTTAGCTCACCCTCTGCAACGGGGAAGAACCTACAACGACATCGCTCTGCTCCGACTCAAAAAGAATATCACATTCGGGCGGAACGTCAAGGCGCTGAAAATGCCTTCGGAAGTTGGATTTCAGGAACTTGACTATGGCGAAAATTCTATCGTTGTGGGTTGGGGAAAACGGGGAAATCTTCGGACGGAAGGATTGCATAAGGCAAATTTCCGTATTCGTATTTCCGTATAAGTATTCCTATACTTATCAAACACGACCTCCTGAAATCATTTTCATCAGTTTTACTCCCGGCAAAGCACTCCTAGGGACCCTATCGGGTCATCAAAGTAGAAGGTTACAAGGGTTGCTACCGCCTACAATTCACGTATCTACACAGTACATCGTTACATCATATCATATCAATATCATACACAGAAAGCTTGTACGATTTTCGCGACAACTCTCACTCTGCAACCAAAGCGAATAATTGAAACTACTTAATCATGGTCCTGATGAATCCATGCACTTCAGTTCTCATATCTTCTTTCTCGTTGTAATAATCATTGTATTTGATTTTTGGGTTCCACTGAAAATTTGTGCTTGTTTAATGTGTTGATTTCACTTCACTCTACACTTGTTAAATCATATTTCATAATTAACATTGAGCTAATTAAAAAAATATTTGTTTCAAAATGGAAATGGGTGATGTTCCATATATTTTGTCAGGAAAATATTTTCAAATTCTTAAAAGGGTTGAAAATAACGTTGAAGCACTCTGCACAAGCTGTAATTCTTCTGCTTCCAAAGCTGTATTCAAAGGTTCAATTTCGGTAACAACAAATTTCCACAAACATTTAAAAGT